>JBAMNC010000015.1:57500-65000 GCA_037902135.1 Cetoscarus ocellatus | reverse complement strand
AATATGACATCCAGCTCTGATAAAACTGCTGAAGCTGTTAGCATCTATGCTAATCTCAGTTCAAGCAGTCACTTCCTGCTGTCATCTTGCCTATTGCTCCCGCCTCTTCCTGCTTCAAAGGACTCTGATTGGGCCGAGCCACTTTGAGCCTAGCACAGTCGTTGTAGTTTGGAGCTTGGCAAGATGGATCTGCCTGATTATAGAAAATAAATCTAGCGGACCCAGCTGCTACTTAAGATTGGTGCACCTCATGAGGTGGATGATCAGTGTATATTTTAATTAGATGTTATGGTCTTACACTTTAACTTTGATGAAAATGTTTGGATATACCTTAAATTTAAATGTTTCCCAGCCCTAGTGGCTCATTCAGCCCTAAATTCTAATAACTCTGTTGGTCAGTTTTATTCATCTAACTCGTGGATGGACTAATTGTCTGATACTGAAGACATTAGGTCGGCCAGGTCGAGAGTTAAATAGCACGGAGGGCTCTGAGTTGTAGCTGTGTGTTGCTGTCTGCATCGTAATGACTCCTCTCATCACACACTCACACTCATGCTGTATGCGGATGCTTAATTAAGTGAGTGAGATTTTTCTCACACTCTGATCCACCCTGCTGACACTGATGGAGTTGCTGTGTTTCTCACCAGCCTCTGCTGTTGTCCTTTGCTCCGTATAGATGAACCTAATGCACTGCTGAAATCCTTATCTCATATGGAAGGTTATCAGCCGCCCCAGGTGCTGATGGAGATAGTGGTAGACTCTGTGTTTAAACAGCGGCTACTGCAGGAGCTTTATTACAGGCAGACATTAAAGAAAGTCTGAGGCTGCTGCCTGGAGTCTATGCATGTGAACAGAGGTTTAAACATTACAGTCAAGTATGAGCCAGCACCTCAGCTGTCTTTCTATAAGAACATCTGTGTGCAGCTCTAACCTCCATGTTCATCCTCTTTAAAGGTTAGATGTGTAGCTTAATCTCTGGAGAAGTGAGATTGATCTGTGGTGTGAAAGGAAAAGCTGCTACTTCAGTGTAGCTTGAAATATTCTGCATAGACACGACAACATTTCACATTTTTTAACAGCCTCTCTAAACTTTAATGGGGTTTAAAATACCCCAAAATATGATTTTGATGTGCTTTATGTAGTTTACATTAGAGTATAATCACCACATACCAGTCTTTTATCTGTCTTATCAGGGTTGTGCACACATAGACGATACTGGGTGGGCTACGGAGTTATAATTACAGCGACCCAAATCATCATACTTTATTTTCTTTTTAATTAAGTTATTTGAATGCCTTTATAGAGAACACTGCTGATAAATACAGCCAAAAGAACAGAAAAAGGGGTGCTGGTATTGCAGAATGGTGTTTAGGCTTCATGTATTGAGGGTCTTATCTCATGCATGAGGCCGAGGTTTATTTCCAACAAGAGGTCTGTTTACAGCATGCCCTCCTCTGCTTGCTAGCCTCTTTATAAAGTGGATCTACTGTCTCTTCATTATCAAAAAATCCCTCAAAAAAACTCCAAAATATATTCAAAAAAGCAGTAAAATGCAAAAAAAAAAAAAAACATTCAGAAGATTTCCACCAACCCCCACTTTTCGTGAAAAAGCAAGTATTTTTTTAAAATTTCATGGCTTAATAAACATACAGACAAAAATATTTCTTAGTTTTTGGATGAATAATGAACTGCAAACAAGCCAATCTTACTTCACGGTGATTAGAATTGATTATTTCCAATTACTGTAGAAACAGGAAAGCTATTTATTTATCAGAAATGACTGTAAATATTTGGAGTAATTTATTCTCCTGCCTGAAAATTGTCCAGCCCTGTTAACCTCTTGAATTGACTCCTGAGTGGATATTATCTTTCGTCTCATTCAGTCTCTCTCAGGTTGTATTGTTCCATAACAGCGGCCCTGATTAGACACTGTGACCTCGTCTATCATCATATTCTTTCAGAGAACAGTGTGTCCTGCTCTCTACCATAACAGTGAGTCATCCATGAGTGATACCAAGTGTTTTCTGCTCCGTACTTTTAGTCACTGCAATGAGGACATGAGGAGAGGACCCTGCATCACCACTGACGAGAGCAGATTACATTTTTCTCCCAAGAACACAACGTTCGTATTTTCATAAAGCAGCCAGACTGCTCCGTTGATTAAATGATACATGAATGACGTGCACATGTCACCACAGCTGTGTTACAGGCCAAAGCAGGAGGTGAGGAGTAAGAGAGATCTGACATTGAATCTTAATAAATACTGAAGTGTGAATTAGTGCAGGTGTCACTGGGCTTTTGCTACTGCCCTCCAACAACATGCAGAGTATCTAATGCTCTATACCGAACTTAACTATATTTCTCTTAGTTACGAGAAATAATAAAGAGAACTTCAGAGTTCAAGATCATACAGTGACATCTATGGATTTGATTCATTGAAAACATAATTTTTACACTTGATTTTGACACCAATTCCTTTTAGTGAAGAGTAAGATTTTAGGGATTTGACACCATCCAGAGTACAATTAACTCTGCCCTTGCTGAAATAGAATAGAATAAACCTTTATTCGTCCCACATGGGGAAATTTGCAATGTTACAGCAGCAAAGGGGACAGCGTTGATAAGGAATAGGTATAAAAATTGTATAAAAATAGCATGAAAATAGCAGTATGTACATTATTCTACCAATATAAATATAAAAAAGGGCTTGAATACAGAAACTAAAAAGCAAATCCTATAAGGATTATTTACACATTCACAAATTAATTGCACATGAATGTAAGTGATTGCACATGGATGAATTGCACATTGTCAAGAGAAATTTGCCAACACCAACATTTAACTCTTCTCGATTTTCTGTGTACAACAATAAAGTAGGATTAACCCCTGAAAAAAAATAATTGCATGGTCCATCTATATAAACTGACCATATAATCAGACACTAAAGAGTAACTTTGTCAGCTTATACGGCACTTGATCTGATTTCACCAATTATCAAATAGTCAAACTTAATTGAAATGTGCCAATGTTTCTGGTTTGGTTCACAAGCTTTGTTGAATCTTTACTGTACATCCCTCTGTGTTCCCAAAACAAACAGTTCTTTTTATTTTTGCAGCCTCAAATCTCAGACAGCAGGCTTTACCGTCTCGCAGCCTCGATCCTCTCACTGTCTGTCCTTTCAGTCCAGATACTGAAGGTCCACAAATCCAAAACAGGAAGAAGAAAGAAGCTAGGCCAGAGGTTTCTCTCTCTGGACTAACCTATTGCAACACATGCTGCATGTACACAACCAGAACTGTACGTACATAGAATGTCGTGTTTTTTTCTGCTGCAACACAGGCTTTAAACTTTTCCTCATTAATTAAACATTCAAAATTTGGCAAGATGTGTAATCCTTGCATCATTCTTAGTCCTACACATGCCTGAAGTTTGATGTTTGCACAATAATGCACATACAAGCAAATTCCCAGAGTAAACTTCTCTCTTCCTAAACCTAAAACTCAGAACTGCACGGCCCGCAGTATTGACACTTGTGTCGTCACAATTGAACAAGTTGCTCCTCTGTTACTGATGACTAACTTTATACTTCACATCTGAGCCTATATCTGTTTATTCTACTTCCTGCTTCAGCCAGTTTGCTTTCTGATTGGCTATGAAGGGGTATGAATATTGGCGACCGACAAAGTAGGGAGTAGGCAGGCATATGCTTGTATTTAGCTGAAAAGTTGCAGAGTTTTAGTAACTGTTTTTTAACAAATACTCGACGAGTGCAGTATGTATCCCCAGCTGATGTCACGGAAGTGTGTGTAGCTGTAACTTAAGGTTTCTAATTGGGACAAAGCCGTGGTGTTACAGTGTGGAGCTCATGCTGTTACTTGTCGTCTCACTGGGCGTGTACAGTTAAATTAATGTTGAATATAATCTGAACTTCAGTTCTTTCTTGGTCCCCTAGATTTTAGACCCGTGTCTTAAATGATGAGGTGTTTTTATGCATGTGGGCAACATGAAATTCTATAAAGTCCAAATGCCATAGGTGGTTTGACCGCAAATTATTTAAAAAAATAGTTGTGTTCATATTTTTCTATCAGATAAATGGAATCAATAAATTCATTTGAAGTCTATTCGACCAAATACTAACATTATTATCAGGTATGTTTCATGATATAAAAGTGTCTGAGCAGTTCCTGTATAGATTATAACACTGAAAGAATATTTAACTTTAAGATGCGTGTGTGCTACATTGAAAATAATAGGAGGCAATGACAGTGGTTAACAGTCTGCTCAAAAAGCCTGGATACATTGATCTACTTTTGACTGCACGTACAATCACATAAATACAGAGGGATCCTATAGCTCGAGCCTAGTACTGCATTAAAAACATAACTTTACTCCATCTTACCTGGCTCCAATCTGCAACGTTTGTGCTCGGCCCAAAGCGAGACGGCCCAGTCAGCGTCCTTTAGAGCAGGGAGAGGTGGAGCTATGAGCGAGACAACAGCAGGATGTGACTGCATTTATAGAGATTAGCATAGATGCTAACTTTCTACCCTCTTCTCCCCCCTTCCCCTCACCAAAAAGTCAAAGAAAAACATGTTTAAACAATAGAAATAAGATGAAAAAAATAAATAATAAATAAAATATAAAATAAAACATGAAGTAATGCTGATAGCAATAAGACCCTGGGTATGGTATACAGTATGTACATGTCCACATGGACTCAGATGCGTGTATATATATATATATATATATATATATATATATATATATATATATATATGCACTCTCTCACTTTAATTTTATAGACAAATACTTAAAGACTTATAACTGTTGAACTTCAATGGCGTTTCTCAGGACATTATATCACACCACATGGACATTCTACTCCCTCTGAGCTTCCTCCTGCTGAAGCAAGTAACTAACATTAGCATCATGTGTTAAAAAACTTAGAAACGGTCTCCAGATGTTATCAAAAACATGTTGTTTCCATCTAAAGGTGCGTTCACACCGAATGCGACTTTGCGACCAAGATTGCGTCGCAAACCCGTCCTGTCACCTGTACTTAGCTCAGTGACGTCCCGCCCGCTCGGGTTTCACTGCGATCATATCATATCATATAATAGGACGTATTAGCCGACATTATTCCAACTGTATCCTTTTCACTCACCTACCAACCGCAAAACACTGCAGCTGATGGCCCTGCAGCAGCATTGTCTGTGAGTTTTCTGCATCCCGTCTATGCAGAACTAATGTCCTCACTAACTACTGTTCCCCACATGGACATAGATTGTCATTCTGTGAACCGCAATAAAAACAGTCTGTCACAGGTGTCGTTATGCACCCACACACTGCTGATTGGCTCTCGCGGTGCGACATCGCCTCAAAAGTTCAAATATTTCAACTTTGGTGATGGAGCACGGCGACCTGCTCAGTGTCCAAAGCGACCCCAGAGTTCCCATCTGCAGCAACAGGGGTGTCGCCCCCACATCTCCAAAGATGCAACCAAGTCTCCCAGAACGCATCCGTTGCATCACATCAGATCTGGTCGTTCGGTGTGAATGCACCTTAATAATGTATGCTGTCTTTTCCATTGTCGTGTTTGATGCCATCTCTGGTGTGTCAGGTTAGTTCAGAATGACAATTATAATGAATGAATCAGTTGCTTATTTTCCTCAGTCATAAAGTGCAGCTAAGACATGCAATACTTCCTACATACCAATGTGAACCTTCAGTTTGCATGTGTAACAGTTTTCATTAAGATAATTTGTCAGTAAAAGGGAGAATTTTAGGTCACACACTTCAGAGCCCTGTTCCTGACCCTCACTGCCCAGTCAGAAATAGCCTTTGGAAGTGTGTCTCTCACAGAAAGAGGTCACTCTAAACTTTTCCCCCAGTTACTCTCAACTGCCCGGCTAATGCTCACGTGCTGTCAAAGCAGGAACACCTCTCCACACCTCTCCACAAATCTCTATCGGCTTTCACAGGTCAAGATAAACGTGCTCCATCGGGTGTCAAAATTGAAAAGATGGCAAGATAGAGGAGGTGAGGGCAGGCGGATAGCGGTTAGCGGAGAGAGCAGCAAATCAATACAGCCACTGCGGGCGACCTCTGAATATTTTTTAGGACGCTGGATTGATGGCTCTGTGCTGCCGTGGGGCTGCGGCGGTGACGGCCCCGCTTCATGTTCGAGGTGCAGATTCTGCCTCATATGCAGCAGGCTCAGATTCCATCCTCCGCTTATATTGCACGGAGATGTAAATGCAAAGCAAAGCTGCAGATCAAAGCATTGCACAAAGTTACAGCAGATAAGAAGCAAAGGATCCCCGCTCAGCTGCTCAACTTTTTACAGAATATTTAACCAGGAAAAAAAACTTCAAATTATTTCTGAGCAGTTTGAGAGTTCTTTCACGCTCCATCTCTTCATTACCGTCTCTCTCCTCTTGTCTCTTTCTCTTAATTCAAGGTAGATTTGATTGAAAAGTGCAGCAGGCAGACAAGCTCAAGTGTTGTAGTTATCAGTATGCATGACTGTATTTGAATATGAACCCTGGAAAAAAAAAGGCTATTACAGCTCAATTTCATGCCCGGTGGGACTTCTGACATGTTCCTCCATCAGTAAAAGCACTTCTCTCTTTCAACTGTCTTTCTTTCTGGACCCTAACATTTACCTTAAATTTTTATCTTTTATGCTGCTCCACTGAATCATCCAATATTTCATCTTCTCTGCTCCAAGCTCTCTGACTTTCAATGGCCTCGCTCTGGTGCCTTTGCCTCAAGGCTGGGCAACGTATTGACTTTCTCAGATGCATCAGTGGACTTTTCAGAACAGCAGAGGGTTAGACAGTGTTGTTGATGTTTATTAACGAAATAGATGCCATGCCTAATGCTCTAAGAAGACTTTTTGTAGCAAAACAACTTGGAGTAATGAGATGTTGACCACAAAATAATCACTTCCATTCAGTTCAGTAAAATTTAAATTATAATGATGTCTGTTTTTTACCACTGCAAAATAGTAACAGTTTGTTTTGTTATTACAAGTTGCAAAAAAATTGCCTGAACACTTCAAAATTGCACAACCGGCAACTTTTAGTGTATCGAGGGAGCTGAAAAGATGTGCAAGCAACAAAACATAGTGATCACCCACCCATCTTAACCTTGCATTGTAGGTGGATCAGCCTGATATAATGTCTGCAATCAGGCAGATCCATCTTGCCAAGCTCCAATTTAGAATGTTTGTGAGTATGGACTCAAATCCAGGCCAAAAGTGTTGTAATTTGAAAATAAAAAAGATTGAAAAAATAAAATTTGAAACTGAAATTTTAATGTTTGTTCTTAAATGTTAAAAAACACAAAATTGAATTAAAATAAATGTAAAGGAAATTTTCTTCAGTTTTTTACCCTGAAATATATTTTAACTTGTGATGTGTCATTTTTTTCAGTTGCGGGATTAATATTTTCAGATTCAGATCTCATCTTTTTGGTTTTAGATATCTTTTTTTCACA
>JBAMNC010000015.1:0-55000 GCA_037902135.1 Cetoscarus ocellatus | reverse complement strand
TTCCCTCCAACAGACTCTTCTACATCTTACATAACCGTGTTTGAGTGATATTTATGACAGACTCTGTAATCAGTTCAACTTCTCTTTTCCATATCCCACCTTTTCCCTTACATTTTCACTGATATACCCCGCAGTGTTTCTGTCAAGCCACTCTGTCTGACACCTCATTATATTTTGTGAGGGGGCTACTTTTATTCCAGTTGCAGGTATAGTGAGTTCTCCCCTCGCCTTTAGGCTCTTTATTTCTGTGTCCTCCTTTGAGGTTTGATGGCTGAATCACATCCTTTGTCTTTAAACATGGAAAGATTAGTGTTGCTAAAGATGCAGGGTTGGAGACATCATGTTGACAAGTTGTGAATTAGCGGCATTATCTCCATCTTTGGAAACCACGTCAGTCTGAATGAATAAGAAGATAGTTACACCAACCTCCTCACCCGGTGAAATCAGCAGCTTGTTCGCCTGTTATTTCTCGCTGTTGCCTCATCACATACCAGCCTACTGTGTCCTATTTCCCACTGTTCACCTACGCTCTGCTGGGGTTTATACCTGCACTTGTTTTTCATTCAGTGTTGAAGAGCATGAGAGGAAAAAAACATCATAAGAGACTTCAACAGTGTTAGATTATTTTACAGGAGGAGGGTTTGTGCAGAAAGGTATGCACAGATTTGTTCAGCTACATACGACGTCTTTGTCAGTTTCATTGTGAAGTGTTTCAGTTAAGGCTGGGTGGTATGGGCCAAAGTCTATATCTGAATATTTTTAGCTAAATGTTGATATTTGAATGTCTTGATATTTTTCCAGATAAATAGACAAAATAACTGGTTAATGAAGCTTAAAGTGGGATTGTTTTGATGCAGAGGGCTACAAAAGTTTGAAGTTTGGGGCAGCAGCCTACCATTTTTTTCACTTATGTGAAATTTGAAAAAACATTTATAATGCTCAGGGTTTCTGCCACCTGTTTTGGCTTTCTCAGCTTTGGCTCACTTTGTCTTCAAGTATATACACACCCCATCAAAATCTAAAGACCATTTGTAAAATTTCAGGAATTTGCATTTTGCTCTGTTGGATCTTTAGAAGGTTCAAAGTAGAGCTTGAAAATGCAAAAAGAAGAAATGGGACCGAGAGACGGATTAAATTTGAGTAAGTTATTAATTGTAAAAGAAAATAAATAAATAAACTGAAATAGGCTGTTCATCAGCTGATCAACAGTTCGAGACCATAGCTAAAAAAAAACTAGTAAAGCGCTCAGAGAGCGCAGACCTCTGCCAAGCAGCTTCGGTCCAATGTTAAAGAATGCTTTAAAAAAATTCCTGGATCCAGACGGTGATCCGTATCACCCCCAAAATTTAATCAGTTCTTCCATATCCCATTTCGGACAATTCCTGAAAATTTCAACCGAATCCGTTCAGAACTTTTTAAGTTATTTTGAGCACAAACAAACAAACAGACAGACAGACAGATAAATGCCAGCAAAAACATAACCTCCTTGGCAGAGGTAATAACTGAAAGCTTCCTCAACACAGAACTAAAAGTGTCAAAAAATGACAGTAATGTGCAGCTCCACCGTTCTTGTTGATCACTTCAAAAATTAGTTTCGGCATGCTTGATGCAAGTGAAGATGGGTTCACAAAGGGCATCCACTGTCTTGCCATCCATCCCCAAATGCTGAATTAGATTTAGCTCAGGGGAACACGCAGGATGATCCAAAAGAGTGATGTTATTCTCCTGGACGAAGTCATTTGTTAGGTGGACATTGTGAACTGCAGTGTTGTATTGCTGATAAATCAAGTCATTACCACGGATGAAGGCCCTCAGTCATAAGGGATGCCCCCCTGCAACATCTCCATACAGCCAGCTGTGGTTTGACTCCCCTGCACACCCTGAAGCTCCATTGTTCCATTGAAGGAAAAAGCAGCCCAGATCATGATGGCACCTCCTCCACTGTGCCATGTAGAAAACACTTCAAGTAAGATCTCCCTGTCATGCCAGTAACGTTCTAAGCCATCAGAACCGGCAAGGTTAATTTTCCCTTGTCAGAATAAAACTTTCTTCCACCTTCAAGGTCCCATGTTTGGTGCTCTCGTGCAAACTCCAAAGGGGGCAGTTTTGTGGAGTTGAAGGAGATGTGGACTTCTGAGACATTTTTTGTTGTTTCAGCCCTTCCCTCTGATTTACTGAAATTCAAGGTCCTAATTTTATTTATAGCAAAAACTAGAGGAAAGAGAGAGAAAGAACTGGGGTTCATTTTCAGCATTATACGCTCAGTGATTGTAAATATTGTTAATGTTAACAGTGCAAATTCATTGGGCTTGTTCATAGTCTCACTTTACTTATTTTATTTATTTCCTTCATAAGGAAGTTAAAATATAGCTTAAAGATTCTGCATATTGCAACCTGCTTTCTTACTTTTACTTAATTTTATGCTCTTAGCTATTTTAATGTCTCTTATTTATTTTATCTATTTTAATTTCTTTTGATATTCCTACTGCTATACTGTGTAAAAGAGCAACTGAAACAACAGAAATAGTTCTCTTTTTTTTCTTTTATCTCAGACATGTATACTTTCCACGTACCTTGACATGTTTCGGCTGAAACTTCTGCCTTCCTCAGAAGTGTCACTTGGTGGTAGGTGTGGCGTGTCATATCAGCATATCAAGTAGAAATTATCTTGCTCATGGATTGGTTAGAAGATTTTTTCTGGGTCAGATGAAGACCAAACCATCTACTCTTAAAGATCTTTTTATTGCCATATATTTTTATTTATTTATAAATTTAGTGTTATTTACAGAAGAGATTCCATTAATCCTTACCCACCCACCCGCTTCCCTCACATTGCAACAGGAAGGGTACAATTAAACAGAAAAAAAAAAAAAAGTAAATAAATACACATCTACATAAGCATCTGCATGTACATTATATGCACCCATACACACGTATACACATGCAGGTAAATCAAATTTAATTTACAAAGTTTTCACAATTTCAAAATTCACAATCTCAGAAAGAGTTCAATCTGCCATATCCTTTGTGCACAAGAGCAAGAAAATTGTCCCATACCTCATTAAAGACTTTTGGGTTCTTCCTTCAAATTATAGATTTTTTATTTTTCCGGTGGAATATAAGATGAAAGTTCATTCAGCCGCACATTTCAGCATGGTGGTGTAACACTTTTCCATTTGTAGTCTTAAAGATCTGTTAGAAATATTTCAAAGATCTACCAGAAAATCTAGATCTACATGTTAGTGTCCCCTGTTATAAATGATGCAAATATTGATAAATAAAGAACATATCTACATATTTGTCGCTCACAGTGGACATTTCTTAACATTAAAATGGGCACTAATGTTTTTTTCTGGACTTATTTCTCTTTAAAGTCACAGATTCATGCCTCTCTTTTAAGGTTTATCTTGTTTTATGAGTGAACCTCAGTCTGCTGTGGTCTGCACTGTTAGTCAGGGTCTGCGTGATTGTGCTGTGTTGACGCTTTGCCCTTGAATACAGCTGTGAGGATGTGTGTAATAAATTACCCTCTGTCATCCCGGCTTCACCTCTCTTCCCTTTGTCCCTGCCGATGATTGGTGGATCCGGCAGTAACCCCCTCTCTGATTGGTGGACAGTGTTATTGGTTTACAGGAGCTTTGTTTGCTGGTGTTTTTGCCTAAAAACACACAGAGGGAGCTAGAGTGTGTGTGTGTGTGTAAGCATCAGGACGGGCTTAGGCAGGGTCAGGGGGAGGTACTTTAAGGTTAATCTTAGTGTGTGGAGCAGGAAGAGGAGAGGCTATTTAAAGGACAGCACCTCCCCCTCATGAATAATTCAACGGCACTTTGCCCCTCCCCCACCGTGCATCAAGATCAGCTGGAGGAAGTGGTTGCTCGGCCAATGGGATTGCAGCGTCGGATTGACTGTGTGTGTTTATTTGTGAGTGTGTATGTGAGCAGCTGAGAGGCAGAACGAGCCTGGACAAGCAGCAGCAGCAGCAGCACAGTGTTGGTGTGTGTGTGAGGAGGAAATGTAGGGCAGCCGCTTGTTCTCCCTCCCTCTCTCTCTGCCATCTCTCTCACTATCTCTTCCTCTGTCTGTCTTTGTTTCTGGGCTCTTCTGCCTTAGCTGCAGTCGCCACAGTGACGGCTGACATTGTTGCTTCAGCTCCACTTCCGTATTTGAAGCAGCAGCAGAAGCAGCAAAGGCAGCTCGGCTGTCTACCTCCCCCCTCTCTCTCTCTCTCTCTCTCCGTCTCGGCTCACCTCGAGGATTTACTGAGGGGGCATGTAACCTCCCTGAGGATTCATTGTCTGTGTGAGGGTGGGTGTGGGTGTATGTGTGTGTGATCCTGTGTGTGTATGAGTGTATGAGTGTGAGGGGATTCAGGATCCAGACATGAATTCTTGTTGGAAAATGAAGATTCAGGTAAAGCAGTCTTCCTTTTTCTGGTTTTGGGTTGTGGTTGTTTGTCTCTGTTTGTGCTGCTGCTGTCATAGTTGTGGTTGTTTTTGTTGATATGCTCCATATCCCCATTAAAAATGCAGCTACGGCAGATTTAGATCATGCCCACTGCCTTCTTGTTTGGATTTTAGGTGCTAACGAAGAGAAGATGGTGACATAAGAAGGAAATGGGGGCTCATTGCAGTTTCCATTCAGTGGTTGTTATGGTGAGGCCTTCTGTCGTTGACGGCAGAGAGCTGCTGCTGCAGTAGCTAGGAGATGAAAGAGTTGCCAAAAATGTGTGTGCTTCCTCTATTTGTGTGTGTGTTTACAAGAGGTATGAGCAAACCAAGAGGCAAGCAATGAAGAAAATATGTGATACACCGATATCTAAACTCATTGCTGGTACCAATATCAATACCATTATTTTGTCAGGGGAACACAGCTACCACTTTACTGAAATCGATCTGCTCTTTCCTATGTGAGTCTATTTGTGTTACGAACAGATGTGAAGAAATACATTTTATTCTTTAATTAATAACACTTTTGACTGATAAAAGTCTTTTTTCAGTGATGATAAGGTAAATTGTCATGGTTCATTTGCTGCCAATGTGTGAGATAGACTTGGCCAATTTCTATCAGCTGTAAATATCTGCAAAAAAATGTTCATGTTGTTGTTGTTTTAGACAATGATCTGCTCATTAAAATCATGCATCCCTCAAGACTTTTCTCTCTGGACAATAAATTGCAATCTTATCATCACTTCAATGTCAGCTGTTGCAATAACCATAAAATGAAGTTCTGCTTTATAGCAAATAGAAATATGTCTGCAAAAAAGCCAGGATCAACACAGATGCTAAAATGATACTTTCATATGGTGCTCAAGCCTCTAACTTGTCTTTAGCTGGGACAAATACTGGACAGCTCACTGTGCAGAGAAGGCAGAGAAGGCTCATCATCTTTTGCTCTGTCAATCAGTGAGTGCTCTTTAATGAAGTATTTCAGTCTGTGCAGTGATTCAGTTCAGTAGATATTGGATGCATAGCGAGACAGATTTTGTACCCATCCTGTAAACCAGTGCCCTGGGACACACCGAATACAAAAGCCAAATTATCAAGGCACCCCTGTCGCGTATCTACACAAGAGAGACACCACTTTTATAGTTTCTTATCAGTCTACCACATGATTATTTTTATTGACACTGTTTTACATAATATGACAGAAAAAATGTATTAATACTAAATATTTAATAATAAACTAAATCAACATTTATATCAAGAGCAAATTTAAACCTCATTCATCAGCTGTTGGTAAGTTTTATAAAAAACCTTTTATAAAAAACCTTGTGAAACTGAACATATATTTTAAGCAGGAATTAGGAGTTTCAAACTTAGTTCCCCTTTTTGTACCCAAATCTGAGGCCGCTCACTGTGCTCCTCTGAGACATAAGAAATTAATCAAGCATAACATTCAACAACTAAAACCAGTTTTTCAGTTCAGAAATGCAAGTTAATAATTATAATTAGACGTCTTCATCAAATGTGCTTTAATATTTTTTTCTGATTTTGCTTGTAAAGCAGTAAACAAAAAAAAGTAGATAACAATAATAATTACATTTTAGCATTAAAAATATCATTTTGATTAAAGAGCTTCTGCATACTGGTGAATTAATCATTTCAGAAGCATAAAAAAATATTTTGGTAGTTACCAATGCTTTTAATTAAGGGCAGCTGTAGCATAAACAGTACTTTGGATGGTGGTCTAATAAATTTGTGAAGCACTGTATATTTTGGAGAAAGCTAACATTTCCTTAAATATATCCTAAAGCTTTCAAATACAGGGAAATTCTTGATTTTATGGACCACACAGATCGGTGACCATTAGTTTGTTGTTGCCATGAGAACATGACGTGATGCATGAAAGGGCAAGTAAGCAGGACCTGCTAACGCTGCTGTTCTGTTTCTGTATCTGGTTCGTATTTTGTGTTGCTCACCTGTGATGGATCACCTTCACTCTCTGCCTGCTGGCTGTTCTGCCTCCTGTAACTCCACCCCCTGTCCCGTTAATAGATGTCCACAAGCTGAATGGAGATTCTCTGTCTCCTTCAGTGTCACCTCTGTTTTAGAACTGGGGACTTTAGTCAACAAAAATGTCCCTCCACGATGTGTGTTCACTACAAAGAGAACCAACATCTGTGTTTCATGGATAAATTTCACATAAGAGAAAAATATGCCTCTGAAAGTGAATTCCTTATTCACATGGAACAGTTAGTATACACACCTTAGAAAGGCGCTTTTATTGAATCGAGGCCTCAATTTAAAGATCTGTAAACAGTGAAGGTGTGGGAGTGACTGGGTCTATACATCTTGGTTCATTGGTGGATGTTTTGTTTTGGTTAGAGCCCCCTGGTGGCTGAACTTTACATACTTCACCTTTAATCTCTTGTCTGATGAAATATTTCTGCATTTCTGATTGCGTGAACTTGTTTGGCAGCATTAAACGTGTTTGTTTGCTCCTCTGCATGTGAGTTTTCTGTGTACTCTGCACAATCCCTCACGGACTCCGGACCCAGTATGTAGTTTTAAATTCAGCCCATGTGGCTGAGCGTGCATGCATGACGGCTCTGTGCGTGTTTCGTTTGAGGAGCATCTGCCCCCTCCTCATATCCAGTGTGAAAGGTTGACCCACTTTCTCCTGTGCTGCTGCCCTTTGTTCAGGATGAGTGGGGGCACGCAGAGATACAGTACATGACCCGTGCACTTGGAGCATCCCACGAGTATTGTGATATTGACTTTTACTGCAGTGCACGCAGCTGCAAGTTTCCCCTTTTTAAAGGGATCACTGTTTGTGCAGTTGTCTCTTCAGGCTGTTTCTATGCTGTCATTGTGTTTGGTGTGAGATTATCCGGATACAGGTCATTAATAAAGACAAAGTCTGTGGGACTGAGCACGCATGAACTCGCTAACCCCTCTGCTCTGTCACCTTCACTTTTCGCTCTTTTTCTTTGGCACTCAAATAGGGCTGAACTATATGGACAAAATCTTATATTGATAGTTTTAAACTGACTACCAGGACACAGTGTAGAAATTATTTAGTGATTTATATTAGGACTCTCAAATTTGTACTTGATATTGAAATATCTGTTCAATGTTCGAGGCAAAAATCAGTTTTTGAACTGCCAATTTATATTGAACTAGAAAGCTCTCAGAGAGCCCAAACCTCAACCAAGGTAGCTCATATATTGCTTTTACATCTATAAAAGCTTTTACATCTACAATAATAGCAATAGTCCATGATAAAGTTACAATCATAATATGATTCCTTGACCCTGAAAACTCACATATAGCACTCTGAATCATTTTGATATCACTATTAGTTAGACAGTTATTGAGCAAAAACGATCATTTGCTAATGGTAGTTATCTGGATCACCGCCAAAATCTTATCATTTTTAAGTTGGGCCATTACTAGCATCTCCTGAAAAATTCAGCAAAATCCATCCAGTAGTTTTTGCGTAATCTTGCGAACAAACAGACAAACAAACATACGCCGGCAAAAACATAACCTCCTTGGCGGAGGTAATTAAAAATCTACAGGGCAACAGCACATAAGGGTACACTGAGCAGTGAACCGCCTTATCCAACAGAGGGTGCTCCCAACAGCCCATTGATTTTGACCTCAACAAAGAAGAAGTACACCTCAAATGAGGGACTAGCAAATCCACCCTGAGCAGATACTAACAACATCTGAGGAGTGCATTGTGCAAGCATTTTGGGCTCCACACCACCAATGACAAAATTACAAACAAGACTGGGCTGTGTGTTGATTATGTGAAAAGCAGCTGGTCTTCTCCTTATCCTTGACAAATCCATTAAGTGTCCAAATATCATCAAATATTAGCATGGATACTGGAAAACCATTCAAATGTGATTTTGGGGAAAAGTGACAGCCTTAGTATTTATGGTGCAATCCATTTACCTCGGAACTCAGATGAAGGAAGTAGAAATTACATCAAATCCAGGTTATACATGTTCCAGTTACAAGCTGGTGAAGTCGGGGTAGCTAAAGGTTGTCTGTCTTCTAAGTGGGGAGTTTGACCAAAGGGGGCGTTCCCGATGATGTGTTTAATTTGCGTCTCTTGGAATCAGTGTTCTGAGATAAACTGCAAAGCACTGTTATATTTGCTTTTTTGTTGTTGCTGCTGCTGTCTTGTCTTATAGATATAAATATAGCATGCTTTTACCACTTATTCAAATGCTCCTTCGAAATATTACTTTCCCATGTGGTTGAAAAATTTCATAATGAGTTATGTGGTCAGGAAGCGTATTAATTTAATTATGTCCTACATGTACAACGATCATTTTACAAAGCATCACGATTGCCTTACCCTATATCTCTCCCAAAAATATCTCAGTATGTATTAAAAACTCATTACATTGCCCAGCCCTTCACCCAGCTCACCAGTAACGGCCTAGAAAGACATGGTATGTTCACTAGCTGCGCACAGTAACCCCATAAAAAACTTCCAAGTCCTCATGGATCTGATAGATTCCTCCGTCTCAGTCTCCAGCTTAACATATCACATCATCGACTGATGCACCAAATCACAGAGCTTTGTGTCAAATCTGCAGCTGGAGGGGTGGTGAATGGTGGGGGGAGGGGGAGATTAATGCAGTCACATGTCATGGAGGAGCTTAAAACCTGTTGGAGAGATGATGATGAGGAGGGGATGGAGGGAGATATGAGGAAGGATGGCATGAGAGGACGTCGTGGAAGAGGGAATCGTGCTCGCAGTTTTAATGTAAAGGGAAACACACATACGTTACTCGATACCTGGTGTAGCATTTACGGAGCCTGGATCTATTGACAGTGGTGGTGGTGTGGCAGACAAGGGCCATGTGGTAGATTATATAACTTTGCATGTAGGAGTTTACTTGAGATTAGGGGTCTCCTCACCAGTGCTTATTCTTTTGTATGGGCAGAAGTATCTTGTGTTTCTTTCTTATAAAAATACATGCATAGTCATTACCTCAGCAAAGCAGCTGGATTTGCTAGATTCCATATCTGTCATTAGTAGGGCTGTCAAGCATACATGCTAATATTTGAAGACATTATATACCCAACATGAGGCATTTCCATTAGATCATTTTACTATTTACCACTTCCGAGGCCACACCAGTGGACTGCATGTCCTTGTATATGAATCGTGATGGCCTTTTTCAGTGCCTCTGGTGAGGGGCCTGCTTTGGAGAATGAGGTAGCATGGGGCTGAACAACTGACAAGGCTCTGCTGGACAGCAGTGGGTGGAAGGCCAACAAATGGACCCACAGATTTGTTGAGGATGAGGAGTGGGCCAGCTGCTTAGCACATGATCAACACACAGCCCAGTCTTTGTCTTATTTTGCCATTGGCGGTATGGATCCCAAAGTGCTTCCAAATGGCGCTTCTCAAATGATTCAGTTTTGATGTTGTCTGATTCAGTGGTTTTGTCTGTCTTCTGTTTGTCAAGGTGTGCTTCACTTGTTGTTTACTGAGGTCAAGAGATCATCATGAGCGCATGGGCAGTCGGGTTGTGCATGGAGCGCCCTCGGTTGGATCAGGCGGTTCACTGGTGCACTCTGTGTTTGCAATTCAAATGTATAGTTAAAGTTAGAGCAGATATTCTAATATGAAGTAAAACGACAGCCTCAGTCATTGGGCGGACTCCTCTTGCAAAGTTTGAAGCCAGTGCATTTGTTCTTGGTCAATAACTGAGCAGGTCTATCAGTTTCCTTTAAAGAGAAAGAGGATGTAGCTACCAGTGTGGTGGAGCTGTGCTGAAAGTGAGAAGTGTCTGCAAGCCTCTGACTTTCCTGTTATGATTCTAACCAAAAAGAACATTTGTTCAATCACCTTACAATTTTTGAAGGTCACATGTCCTGCAACAAACAGTTATCTTTGCTTTTAATGTTGTTAGGTGGGGCTTGGGAAGCAGAAGAATATGACACCTTTCACTAAACTCTTAGTTCACAGAAAAATGCGCTACATCTCCAAGAATATACCCCAAAAAACACTTATTATTTTACTTCCTGGGGTTTATTATGTAACAGTTATAGAACCTCCACCTACATGTGTGTTTTCTGCTCATCACAGGCAGACACCATGGCTGTTTTTAAAGTCCACTCCACGACATGTAACCCCTCCTCCCCTCTCCCACAAGGCATTGTTTGGGCAGCCAGTCAGCACAGAGCACATTATCATAGCCTCTCATAGACTCTCCACTCCCCTTAGATCCAAGCATTTCCAATGGGGAGGGAAAAAGAGCTGCATCTGATCCTCTATAGAGACAACATTTTTCTGTCTTAATTCAACTCAACTCAAATCCTTGCTTAATAGACACCCAAGACATGATGTAAACGGTCAAACACACCAGGACAAGGGACCTTTTGAGGGTTCTGCTCTTCACACACACTACTATTGGGATGTTGCCTTGATGGATGTGATTGTATATAAAATGGATATTCAACTGTATTATTTTTATGACCAAGAATTCAAGCACCGGAGGAGAGTCAGTTTGTTGATAGAAGGACATTTGACTCCACCACACTAGAGTGCAAACTTCCTTTTCCACTTTTACAAGTGGACAGGAACATCCAACTTGAACTTGGACTTGAAGCATTTTTAAGAGGGCTTGGTCATAAAGATTTGTGATCATGTACATCCTGCTTTACAACATTACTTTGCATTTTATGGTAGCATTTCCTGATTTTATAAGGCTTGTTAAGGGAGAGAAATGCAAATCATCTAATGCTTGTAGCATTTGGCACAGGTTTACATGCTGCACACTTGTTGCAGAACAAATAAACATTAAATGAATAAGGATGTGACTTTTAGTTTTCCTGCAGCACTTTGTGATAGTGTTGGGTGTTCTGCAGCTTCCCACTGAGCATTTCTATTCACAGTATCAGCCTCATCTCCTGCTTATCTTCCCCTGCTGTTTTAAACCCCAGAGCGTGCTTTAACATTCACCAGCAAGCTGATATCATTAGTATTCTGCAGGCTCACAGCTGAATATTTCCTACTTTTATTAAAAAGCCAAAAACTTGTTTTAAATTTTGCTCCACCTCAGATAGAGTGTTCTTTTTTCCCAGTGGGTGCCAAAGCTAATGCCTGAGCAGCTGCTAAATGCTGCTAGCTAAAAAATCTGTGCAGTGCAGGCTCAGGCCGTTATCACACTCCTGGTTTTAGTGTCGACGATAAAGTCAGGGAGCCCCTTCTTTAATAACGACTCTCTCAGCTGGTGTTTATATAAGCTTCTTTGCGATGCTAGGTCATTATTTCACTTCTTAGTTTTCTTTTCTGCGCTGACCTCTTTGTTTCTTTTAGCTCTTCTTTGTTTCTGTACGCCTGTCATTGTCATTATATCACAAGGGGTCTGAGGGTTCACGCAGCAATAATGCAGCTAATTAGGAGATGCTCTGCTGTATAATTATGCGCGTGTTGACTTTTTCACTCAAGCCATAAATAATGAGTCATGTCATAAAGAGGAAAATGACACCAAGGGAAGATAATGAGGACATTTTTCACTATATATTTGGGCAGTTGTCATATTTCTCTTCATTTTGTACATCTCTGAGGCATCACCAACCTCTTTTATTTTTATGTTTTAGGCCCACAGCTGAATTTATGTAAATGAACTTAAGAGGTTCAAGCCATTGTAGTAATTTCACAGTTTTAACAGCTGAAAAAATATTACGGCTGGCAACAATTGAGCTATATTTCATCTTAGATTAACAAATCGGATCACCCATCATAACCAACAGCTAGTGCCTATTTCTTGCCCCTTGGCTGCCACAACAGTGACATGTAATTTGTCTCAATGCTGCCTATTTTGGGCACCACTTTGATTTACAATAAGCAACCATTGCAGTATCAGTGTTGTGCAAAGGCAGGGTTGGGCACCACAAAGTGTTTTTCTCTTTGTGTACGGCCCTAAGAACAGATAGATTTGTCAAAAATATGAAAATAAGCTTTGCAGAGACCCTATTAATAGCAGGACCTTTTCTCTCCTGTCCTTTCACCTGCTACAGCTGTGAATTCACGCGCCTGTGTGGTGGGCACTAAAGGCCCTCAGTGTTCAGGAAGAGGAAACATTGAAAAGAAACACAGCTCCACCTACTCTGATGTTTGCATTACAGTGATAACCCTGTTGTAGGCTCTCCAAAAATATCAACATTGTAGTTAGAACATGTGACATCTTTCCTACACTGATTCGTAGCACTATAATCAAATTACTCTCTAAGAGTTTAGATTTTGTAGTTGTTAGCTGGTTCACTGATTTATCATTGTTTTGTAAGTTATGTTAAACCTTTAATTTTATATATTACTTCTCGGTTTAAAATAAGAGCAATAGCATGTTAGAATCAAAACATTTCAAGGCTTACATAATAGCATAGTAGGTATTTGTAAGCCATCTACCATTGTATTAGCCAATTATCCACATCTTTCTCATGTGATTGTGACATTTGTTAACAACTATCACTGGCATTTAATGCTAACATTAGATGGTTTCCAGTGGCTTTAAGTAATATTTTAGCAAATTTGTTTGTTCAAATTAATATACTGTATTAGGGCATGTTGTTTTATACTTAAATTGAATATCCGTTTGAACTTTGGGGTGGAAATTGTATTAGAACTGTAAAAATGCATTTGAATTGGACCTTTCCTCCCAGGACAACCTGACTATATCTTACTCACCAACGAGAAAGTACACCTCAAGGAAATGGCAGACAGGCAAAGCTGCACAGTGGAAGCACTTTGGGCTCCACACCAACAAGGAAAAATAAACAATGACCGGGCTGTGTGTCGATTATGTGCAAAGCAGCCAGCCTACTCCTCATCCATGACGTGGATGTGTGTTCCCATTTGTCTGCCTTCCATGCGAGCGCAGTGGCTGAGGAGTTCTCAGCCTTGTGCTACTATGTCCTCCCCCTCCAAAGGTGTGGAAAAAGGCCATCGCAGACAAGATTCATATGCAAGGACATGCAGCCCACAGGTGTGGCTTTGGGAGAGGTTAATAATAAAGTGATTAAATGGAAATGCTTCGTGTTTGTGTTGCAGCTGAGCCAGGGGTTAGTGGTTTGAATATTATTGTGCATTGGCATGTATGTTTAAAAACCATTTGTGTTCGATGTTTGTGAAAAGTGACAGCCCTAGATATGTTGTTAGTTGCTTAAACAATAATTTATCACTCCTAACAAACTAACAAGTAAGTCCTGGCATATTTGATGAATTAGTGACAAGTGTTGATAGCCATAGTTAACATCTTCATTACTAACAAACAAGCCACAGATTCACCCCAATATACCATCATTTTTGTATTAAACTGTTAAATAATAATGTTGGAAGAAGTTTTGTTGAGATAATGATTAACGAAATGTAATTAAGCTGGAGATAAAAAGCCATAATGTCCTTGTAATATTCATGTTCTTTCCTGTCGCTAGCTGATTAGCTTGACTGATGATTGTCAGATCCTTATGAACATATTGTGGCATAAATGAAATGATAAACCTTGAACACAGTAGTTAGACATTAAAATAGCATTAAAGTATCCCTGACCTGAGTATGATATCAGAGAAAGATGGCTGCTGATTCACTTTAAGTTATTATCAACATACAGACCATAATACTACATTACAGTCCCATTAGACACATCCAGGACATGTTCCTACATGTTCCTGTACTGGATACGACGGCCACTGTCTCTCTTCCACCATATCCTGTTTGGACATGCGGATGTAATTACACCAAGATGAAGAAAGATGAGGGACAGATAGAGCAAGAGGAGAAGGAGGAGGAGGAGGTGGCAGAGGAGGAGGTGGCAGACGAGGGGAAACCACAAGCTTACATCAATGAGAGCAGACAGTCATGCTCGCTATCCCAAACACACACACACAAGCTGATGGTTGGCCCGCAAACAGGGTTTCTGGGGGTGCTTCCTGTCCCTCCTGCAGGCTCTCCATACATGCTGCCATGGATTTGTGTGGGTTTGTGACATAAAAACACAAAACACACTCACAAACCGATGCTGCAGGCTGGCATTGTTGTTTAAGTAGATCTGTGCCTTTAGTGTAATAGTATGTAACGTTAAACATGACGTACACATATAGGACAAAAACGGTTTGAAATAGATAGCTTTTGAGGGGGTTTCCATTTTCTCAATAGTGCATGACCTCTCTTGAAACATAAAACCCTTTAATCCATGGTGTGGTTAGAAGTCTGTGGTCAGCCGATCTCTCAGCCGAGTGTTGTTTCAGTGCATATTTTGGATTTCACATCTGTTGGTGCTCTCCTGCACAGCTGCCCACTCAGAGTCAGTTTTCATTTTCTGTTTTAAGTGGCTGCTGGACATTGACAGGGATAGGAAGCCACATGAAACCCACTTCCTATCCTGATTGGACTCTGACAAGAACGCTGAATGTTGCCTGTGACCTCTGAGGAGGGAGGAGTTGAACACATATCTTACTGTGTCTCCTCTTGAAGGACAGGAGCGTGGTATCATGACTTCAAGTCTGAAACGTGTCTCTATTTGTTAAACAACCTCAAGTCCTAACCCATCTAAGCTTCTTTCTCTGTTAACAGGCTGATCAATTTAAGTTTGAGACTGTGTTTAATTGACTATAGAACTACTACTACCTTTACTGTCATAATGCTACTAATTTTTATTCTGACAACTTTACTCTCCCATTTAAAAAAAATGTGTAACCCTCACCAAGGAGGTTATATTTTTTGCTGGCATTTGTAAGTTAGTTTGTTTGTTTGATTTATTCTTGAAAGAAAATCTCTGAGTTATGAGTAGATTTAATTATATTTTCATAATAGGTCAGAAATGGGCCAAGGACTAATTGATTTAATTATGTTAGTGATCCAAAGATTAGCATTTTTTTAAGGATATGTCAAGTGTGTGAAATAGGGCAGTTTTCTAGGTATTTAGTTAGAACTTGATTTGTTCTCAAACAGATTTGGACGACATTTTTAGGGAATTCAGGTCATGGCACAAGAGAGGTGATTCAATTTTGGATGATACAAATCGGGATGTGGATCCAGGAATTCTTTCAAGGATATGTGAACAGTGTAGGATAGGGCAGTTTCCCAGATTTTTGACAATACTAAAGTAAATATTATTTTATTTAGTGGTAACATTACCGGACCTGTTGTTCAGTTCAGTTTGCTTGCCTATTTGTGTTGCTTAAATGAGAAAGTGTGTATGTACATTTAGCAGAGTTAAATATCACTGGTAAAATGATACTGATAATCTTACTGCAACATTAATTTTTCATTTAAAAGGAAACTGTACCTGATAAATGCATTTGTATACTGTGAAATGCACGTTTTGTATATTCACTTACAACAGTAACAAGCCCCTGGACAAGGTGCCCCTCAGTAGTGGTTAAATACTCACTAAAGATCCAAGTTGCATAACTGAGTGTCTGCCTTGAGCTTCATGTCTTATTGTCTTTAATGGCAGCAGTGTCAGATTTTTATAAATCAATAACAATAAAATGAAGGAGACAGGCGATAAAGAGCCACATTAAACAGCACAGAGATAGCAGCATGTCATGCCCTAGGTCGTGTGATAAACATTGCACAACCTGTAATGTGACTTGTGCACACACAGACATTTGAACTGTGATTGAAAAATGATATAAAGATCACTGGTGTGTGCAGCTTCAACATGAATGCTGGTTTCCATTGCTTGATATATGAGTAGTCATTGTCTTTGTGAACCTCTTTTGGTCTTGAGTGTAAAACTTTCTTATAAAACATAATTTACACCGTCATATCTCCTTAGCATGTGGGGTGCTTATGGTGAAACATTGTGGTGAGAATATTGTCCATATATTCTGCCTGCTCTAGTGCAGCAAATATGGAGAAATGAAATTTGCTCTCATGATTAACATCTACGAGCTGGCTCTCAAGAAGATTGTTCACAAGTGAAACATCACAAGTAACATGGCTGTTATGATTAAACCAGGATTTATCTGAGGATTCTCAGCTAGATCCATTTGAGTGAGCTCGTCTGGAGCAACTTGTGCATGCAAACAAAAAAAGCAGCGTGGCCTCATTTCTAGATCTGTATTCGGAAGACTGATCAGCCCTAAGCAGATCATTTTATGTCCATGCTATTTATGTTGAGGGGATCTATTTAGATGAAAGCAGAGCTGTGTGCAGTCTGCCACAGGCTGAGCTCTCTTTTTCTGTTCTTCTTAGCTGCAAGTCCACACGCTTCACTCCCTCTCCTGTCAGTCATGTTTCTGCTCGCTTTATTGTGCTCTGCTGAAAACAACACCGTCATGGTTGTCTGCTTTAGCTTTCTGTGGTTTCTCTTAAAGTTATTTTCATAACCATCCGTATCACATTACTATTTGGGTGTGACATTGATGGATTAAATTAAGCATGGACTACACCCAGACCACAACTGCCAAAAAGTAATACTAACTCGTACTGTTTAAAGCCATTTAATGATTTACTGCTGCTAAAGCGTGATCTTATCCTGGCCTTTGTTTGCTGTGTAATTTCAGAGAGTAAACATCACTCATCAAGGATTTATGTTTCCAAGAAGTCTGACAGAAAAATAAAACAGCACTTCATAAAATAATTTAACATGTGAAAAGGGATGTCAGCTACAAAGATGTATTCAGCACCAACAATTTGGATCACCTGATCGACTGATTGGTATTTGTTGCATAAGATTTGACTTGCATTACATCAGCTTGGATAAAAAAATGATGATTCATAGATTCATCCATTTTCCAAAGCATTTAAATACCGAACAAATATCTAAAAGCTTTGAGTGAACTTTTGACCGGGGATTAATCTCTGAATTCAATTTTAGAATTGACTTTTGAATAAAAGAGGGCATAAGTGGGACCCTGCAGGTTTAATATTAATAGTTCACATGTTTGACACTGTTCTGTTTGCCATTTTGAGCATGTTTTTTATTTTTTGCTCCTATAAAATCTGTTGATGTCTTTGAATCTTTGAGCAGATTTTATCTCATGCATTAGAGCAGTTTAGTGTTAAATGTTGTAAATGAAGAAGAAGGAAGATCCCTCGCTTTCTGCAATCAACTTTTTAACTCTGCTATGGAGGCTGTGTTTTTGCCACCGTTTGTCTGTCTGGTTGTCCATTCTGTTAGCAGGGTAATTAAAAATGTTTTGAATGGATTTTGATGACATTTTTAGGGAATTTTGGTCATGACACGAGGAAGAAGTGATATAAATTTAATGGTGATCTGAATCCAGATGCAGATTCAGGATTTTTTTCAAAAATTTGTTAACAGTGTAAGATAGGGCTGTTTTCCACATTATTGACCATAACCTGACGAACAATGTTGGAAATGCCTTAGCCCAGGCTTTGCTCTCACAGCACTTATTTTTTTGTAAAACATTATCTTCACTGACTTTTGTTTCACGTTGTACAGACAGTTTTATAATGTTGCCATTGTGTATTACAAAAGTCATTTTTTTTATTCCCAGCAGACATCCCCCCAACACAAAAATAAACACAAACAAACACTAATCTCTCTCTGAAAAAGAGAGAATACCCAAATCAAAACAAAGTATCTTTTGCAATCAATAATTCCTTATTTAAGGTAGATTGTTTATTAAATAATACAGTCTCACAACACTTATAGTTTAGAGTTAATATGATCAGATAAGACCTTCAAATACTCCTAGCTCTTTTAATAATAACAATGAAAGGTGACTATTTTAAGTTACCTTAAAATTTAGAATATAAATCGTTCTGGTGTATAAGCCACTATCTGTTTTTAGGGGTCTGTTGGAGAGAAAAGGGTTTTAGCTGTCTTTCTGTGAGATCATTTCTGCTGTGTTCAGTAAAATCCACAGTTTCTGCGTCAGCATTGCTCTTTTAGCACCGTCCTCTTTTTCTGTTTCTGTTTCTTGTTTTTCTACTACCTACATTACGGTATGTGAGCTCTCTGAAGTGTAGACCTAAAGCCACGTGAGAGTTCATCTGCTTGTTGTCTTTCACTGAGGAGTCTTTTCAAAGAAATCAGCTATACTTGATGCCACAAAAGATCAGTGTTTGGTTTAATTGCAGGACTGTGACGTAATGTGGAAAAAATGTCGTTAAAAATGCTGCTGACTCCCACTACCTTCGTCTGTATCACTGTGTCTCTCTGCAAGTTCTGAACAGCAAAGCAGCTGTTTGCCAAACTCTGCAGGATGAACGGCAGTGAACTTCTAAAAGCTTTTGATTGTGTGCTTGTTGTGGCTACAGTTTCAGTCATGACGGTGCATGTCTCAGCATTTTATATTGGTTTGTTGGTCACATTGGTATATAATCCTTGGCCTAGTTTAAATATATTAATAATGCGGCTTATACACTGTATTTTGCTGTATTTGTGTTGCTGGTTATATGCCGTGTCCATGCTGTACACTCAGGCTTAAAGCATGGGCACCCACCTGTTTCTCTTGTGCCGAGACAGAGAGAGTGAACAGCACTTCAAGCTTGATACAAAGCACTCAAACTAGTCAAACAAACTGGACTTTATGGTTAATTGGCCAAGGCGTTGTACGGATTATGAGTGCACACTTCGAATCATAAATCAGATATAAAGACCTTTTAACATCAGAACAAACATTCTCTTGCATTGAAGGTGATCAATCCTCTCCCAGAGTGAAGGTGGACAGAACGATGAAGGTAACCAGGTGAAGTAACCAGACTCAATGAATCAATGATGCGACAAAGCAGTAATTTCTACCCTTGAAGTTGTTACAAAGCCAGCAGGCATAAAATAAACTCTCTGCACTCTCACATTCCTGAAAGAAGCTCAAATTTTCCCAACAAGTGAAATCATGTGTGGGTGTAGCACGGACTGTGCAGAGCCTTGAACAAAATGTTGGGAGCCTTTAATGCACGACAGCTGCAGGATGAGTCTATCTGTGCTGCTCATGTTCACTTTGTAATAGTTATTTATTACAATTAAAAAGAAATCAGGAATTATTTGGCTTCAGGGAACAGTTTACTTTGTCATTTTAGACAGCTGACCCTTCAGTGTATGCCTACATGTCATTTTTGTTGTTGTATTAAAAACACCCACCCATATTTAGAGGAAATGTTTTGAATGTTTTGCTTCATAGGATATGAAGGTGTGGATATGCTTCAGGACCCCCTCTGTCTTCAGCAGCATTCAGACGTCACTTTCTATTAGATGTTTAATGAACTTATAGAGGTAGAACAGCTCTGGAAAAAAGAGGAATTAAATTTTCTGTCTACGCACAAACACACAACCCTCAGCTCATTAATTTCACTGATTTAATTCCTCTGACAGAGTCTCATTACCACTCTCTGATGGCTATCATCCTTTGGCTTTTCTGTCACTGATGCCACATCTCAACCTCTTTTTCCTACAATCTCTCAGCCGCTCCCTGCTTGTCTTGTTTCACTGTCAGCTGTTTGTAGGAGAAGATAAAGTGGACTGTTTGGCCCTGATTCAGCATAGTAAACACTCAGACATGGCAGTATAGACCAGGAATTCTGCCTATTTTTCAACCAAAATGGTGATATGCAGTGTATACTTCAGTGTATTTTTCTGTAAATAAACAAGAAAAGTTTGTCACAATACAAAATTTAGAGTCAGATAATGACAGTATCACACCAAGTTGCTGGTCCTCACTTAAAGAGAAAAATGATACAATTTTCAAATGTGGTCTCCCTTGGGCACATGAAACCTGCTTTTAGGAATTGCCCCAAAGACACTGTCCCCTACATCAGATAAATACCTGTACAGAATATGAAGAATAATGACAGCTAAACAGATAATTAAAGATTGGTGAAAACCAAATTTGCCACAAATAATTAACTCAAAGAAGTTCTCCATGGAATTTGATGAAATTTTCAGGAGTACTGTTTGGTTTAGACTGAACACCCTTATGGGGTCTATACTTAATTTAATTCCCAGCTCGTTTTTGACCACCATGTTAAACCATCCTCTGCCCGCCTAAATATTTTTGAACTCTTCGAAGGATGTATTTGCATGAGGAGAAGCAGAATTATTACATGTACACAGTTTATGTTGGGTGGAGGCCAGTTCCCTAGGCCTTCGTTAAATGCCCCTTGCTGCCCAGAATCTATTTTTACTGTTAGAAAATGTCCTTGACCTTGCTGCTCTCTGCCTTTGGGACTGAAAAGAGCTCTGTTGTGTGATTACATTTAGCATGCTAAAAGCTTGTTTGCCTTCAGTTGGCTGTAGAGCTGCAGTTTGAGATTGGTTCTTAAACAAAAGAACGAAAAGGCTTTATTTGGCTTTGTCCCTGTTTCGACCAGATGCTGCATTTTGAAAAATGTGGCAACAAGTAGATTGATAGATAGATAGATAGATAGATAGAAGGACAGATATAAGGATAGACGGATAGAAAGATAGATGGTAGATAAATAGTTGTGAGAAAGGGTTGTAGCTCTTGAATGTGCAGTTTTAAATACACAATCTTTTTAATTGGTAATATGATAAAAGACATCATTACTGCAGAGAGCAAAAGCAAAGTAAATTAATAACTGAATAAATGAAATAGTACTGAGATGTCATCCAGACGCCTTGTCACTCAGCACAATTCCTAGATTGTTTTTTCATTATGACTTAGTAGTTATTGTTATTTTATTTTGTACAATTTTAACAGGTATAGTTGCAGGCATTCTCTTCCCCTCACTTTGCATGTTTTTTAGATTTTTTGGCCAAAGCAAAGACATTTTTTTGTAGTTTTCTCTAAATATTGTGGTAATGCCATCATCCTAATATTTTTTAGCCACAGTAATCGTAAAGTGAAAATCCAATATCATGACAGCCGTTACAGATGGATGGATCGATGGATGATTGGATGGATGGATGGATTGATGAATAGATGGTTGGGTGGATGGATAGATGGAGGGATAGATGGAAAGGTGGCTAGATGGATGAATGAATAGAAGGAAAGATGGTTAATTTGATGGCAAGATGATGGATTGATGGATGAATGTAAAGATGGATTGAAAGATGGATAGATGGGTAGATGGATGGTTGGATGCATGATGGGATGGGCAGATAAATGGATGGTTGGATGCATGATTGATGGATGGATGGGCAGATAAATGGATGGATGGAAAGCTGGATGGACTGATAGATTTATGTTGGTATGAGTAAGAATAGCAGAGTAAATGTGTTAAATAAAGCAAATATAGGCAACAAAATAGGCAAGTATGGATCATTTTTTTCTGTCAGTTCAATCAGTTTCATCCAGACTGACTAAACATGAGTCAGTTTTTACCAGATAATTCATTATTATAAATCAGTTTCCGGTGGAATAAAATGTTATTGACTCTCTTATTTACCACAGTATTCATCATCCATGTCAACTTTAACACATCCTAAGCTGCTTTTATGGCTGTGACTTTAAACAGTGTTTCTACAATCACTAAACTCAATAGATTTACTCAAAGTTATAGCACTAATGCAGCTCATGTCCCTTTGTTGACATTATTATTCGAAAATAAGAGTCAGGATTGTGTATACTGTGGTTGTTTCACTTTGTTTCCCAGCTTGAGGCATCTTGTGTTTTTTGTGCTTTTGTATTTGATGCTTTTACAAATCATAGTGTGACATGTTTGTGGTGGTGGTGAGGTACAATGTTTGATTTTTCCTCCTTACAACAGATTAAAAATGAAGTCACTAAAAGTCCTTTTGACGCATATCTCTCTGAATGTCACAATCATGTTTCTTGTTTCTGAGTACAACAAGTTTTCTGGGAGATGAATAACTCCAGGAGTTAGAGATTAGTAAGAAGAAGACATCAGCTTAGAGAAAAGATACAAGAAGATTTCAAGCCTGGATGGGAGTAAGTCAGCTCATATAATGATATTTTATATATATCAATTCTTTGAAGGATCTATTTTGATCTGCTTCTGTGCATTGATGTTTGCTGAAAACTCAGTCTATTATTAGAAATGTAAAAGCTGAAGGGCTTCACGCTCTGCAGCAGCTCACACTCTCTGATCTGACCTCACATTTCAGCAGCTGCTGGTCAGCAAGCCTGTGACGAAGTGTAAAACCAGCCTCTGTGTCAACACCTCTGACTTCTGAGAAGCTGCAAACGTCAAATGTGGGCATTTCTTCAAATCATGTCCTGCAACCCTGATGACACAGATGGGTGATGGTGCAGAAATAAGAAACTAGGGCGTAAGATTCACTTCTCTAATACAGTGCACAGCTAACAAGCTTAGATGAATTTGCTTTGGCGGGGTCCTGAAATGACCATAGTTCATTTCTTTCACCAAGGAGGTTATGTTTTTGCTGGTGTAGGTTTGCCTGTTTATTAGCAAGATTAGTCAAAAACTAATGGACATATTTTGCTGAAATTTTCAGGAGATGTTGGTAATGGCCCAACTTAGAAATGATTAGATTTTGGTGGTGATCCAGATAACCGCCATTAACGAACAATCGTCTTTGCTCAATAACTGTATAAATAATAATGATGTCAGCATGATTCTGAATACTAGGTGTGGGTTTTCAGGGTCATGAATCATAATATGATGGTAACTTTATCATTGAACTATTTTGATAGATGTAACAGCAATATTTGAGCTACCTTGGTGGAGGTTTGGGCTCTCCAAGTGCTTTCTAGTATATAGATTGTTTTTAGTTCTACTTCCTTGTGCTGCTGACAGCTGAAGCCTGAGGCATCGTGTTTTCTTTCAGGTTTCCATCCGTACATCTGTCCAAAGCTGTCTTGTAAATTCAGTATCTCTGTCGAATTTTGCACAAATCTTCTTTATCTTGAGGGCAAACATCAATAGTTAAGGTCATGGAGCCTCATGCTTAGACTTTGCTTGTTAATGCAGTATTAAAAAACAAGCCAAGGGATTTACGTCCACCCTAATGAAGAATTAACTCATAAAAAATAATTGGCAGATTCAGAAGTAAAGAAAATATTCACTTAGCTGCAGCTCTACTGCTCTAAAGTCAGATCTGCCACATCTTCATTAAAGCAGCACAGATGCTTCGTCCAACTCCACATTTAAGAAGGTTGTCAAAGGAACTTTGTGAGGAATAGGACGATTTCAAAGAGCCTGTCTTAAATTCACTGGGGTTTTATCTTTGAGAATCCACCATGAAAGCGAGCTGAGCCGCCCTTCCCTGTGGGGCCGAGAACAGAGCCCTGAAAGACACCCCACGTCCCTCTGAATATGACCTCTCCTTCTCCGCTGCACTCTGCTGAAGCTTTGTCTCCTCACAGGCTTCAGAGTCTGGTCTGAGAGTGGTCTTATCAAAGCCTGGAGCTGTGAACAGACCCACTGAGGAGGTGCAGAAAGACGGACAAGGCAGGCTGTGAAACCTGAAACCTTCTTTATCAGAATAATGCATGAGCTTAGAGAATAAAGCCTTTTATATTCTGCCATCATGGTGGCAGTGAAGGTGACTCCTGGACCTTGTGTTGTAGGTAACGCTGTTTGGAGGGAAACTGGGTTAAAAAGGGAACGAGCAAAAGGAACAGTCTGATCTATTTCCTTTTTTTCCCCATCGCCCCACAGCCCTTCTGCTCTAATCACTGCTGTCCATAAAAACCTGCCTGTCCATTTGTGGCCTTGTTATTTCCCAGAAATCTCTCAGTCTGGGCATTTCTGCTTGTTACTCCATTTTTTTGGCCAAGAAAGACGGATTAAGGGCAAGGCTCATCAATTTGTTCCTCTCCTCCAGTCTGTCTGTTGTCATCTGCTGTAAAAACTAAATTTATGTCCCCTTCCACTGTCTCACTTTTGATTTTCCTGCACAGAATGATCCCAGTTAGTGATGAATTTACTATTTTGTAAGATTTGTATAACTAATGACATGAGACAGAAGAAAATTGTGCTATGTTAATCTTCTTGTGCAGCAAGAAATTTTAGATCTGACCTCATGTCTGCAGAAACTTTAATATTTCTAAAACAGTTTCTGTTCACTTCTAATTTTTACGGTCAGAATCAACATTTGTGTCATGGAATAAGGCAGGAAGTATGTTTTTAAGGAAGCTTCAGGTTAACTCATCAACTGTTTCAGGTCAGCAATAAGGGCCACATGTGCACAAGATGGTATATTAATTTAAGTAACAAGACGCTGCATAAAATATATTGTGTTACCCTTGAAAATTTTAGTCATTTTTAACATATTGATTACAAACTATAGTCGCATTCACACACTGATGTTAAGTCCAGCTTTTGCCATCATAATAGCATAAGTAAGGAAACGTCGAGCTGCGCCCTGCTAAGTCAGGCCTCGCAGAACTAAGTCAAGGTCAGTTGGGCAGCATTGATGTTTGTCAGGTATGTCAACAAATTTTATGCTTAAACTTTCTGAAATTTGATCCAACAATTGCCATTGTAAATGGCATCAAGAGTTGATCTCCACTTTAAAATGGCATATATGTCGGCTTTATATGGCATTTGTTACAATTAGGTTTGCAAAGGGCTGAAAAACTTCTGGTAAATTTGTGCAAACTTTCCAGAAACTTTCCATGGGAAGATAAGTTTAGAAATTTTGGGAATATTCTAAATTTGAAACTTTCCATCGGATTTATCTGAATTTACTGGAAATTGAGGGCAATTTAAACAAACTGTATCAAATCCCGACTTGAATATAAACGTTTTATTTTGTCATAGGCAGACATCCATTCAAAATAATACAGTTGAAAATGTAACACTTCAACAGATTTATTTGTAAGTAGAACTTTATCAAGTCTTAATTATATTTTCCCCAGTTTCCTTGGCAGAGTCTTGGCTGGTCCATGACAGGAAAGTGCTTGGACCTTCCCACCCTAATGGTTGTTATGAGTTTCAATACCCCTGCTGTAAGCAGTGTGTGTATGTGATTGAGGAATAGCAGAGATGTTCTCAAGTATAGTTGCATGAAGTCTGGTTGTTTAAGTCAAGATTATACTAAAATATGTTTACCCTAGCTGTATTTAAAATCATAATTAAGGGCCAACCTTCAGTTTTGTGAGTTCCAAGATTATTCCTGTTTCCTAAGCAACGTTTCCAACTTTGAAAATTCCTGGAATTTTGCAACTCTTGTTACAGTACGTTTGTACAATACAGCAAGCCAAGCTACATTAGGCCAAAGTTTCTCTAAGTAAGACACACGAAACATGTGTTATTTCTTTATAGGCAAACGTTTAAAATCCATCTACAATTAGTCAGGGGGCTGTTGTGAAACATCACACTCCACCAGCACAACATTTCTCTACCCTTCAGATACGTCGACCTGTGTTGAACACAGCAAAATTGTCCTCAGGAATGTACAATGGTATTTTGATGATTCCACAACGTTGGTCAACGACAGTTAATATACGTTGATGTGTGAATGCAGCATGAAGCAGAAATGACACCAGTTTGAGGAAGTTTACAGTCAGCAAAGGCACAGATGGTAAATAAACATTGACAAAGTCTCAGTGTGGTTTCTGAAGCAGCCTGGAGAAGCCCTTTCATAGCAGTTGCCATACTGGAACTGCTGTCAAGCTAGCTCTTAGTGTAGTTAGAAGCAAAAAGGTGAAGTGCAGATGGGCCTGCATGCAAAGACCGCTGCCTGTCATCACATTAGCCATGCAGCCTATCATGAATAACTCTTTGGACTGTTTCACACCAGATTCATTTTACTTGCATGATGGAGGAAATGCTTTGAATGTTTGGCTAGTTTTGCTTTGGACATTATTCAGTCTGACTCCAAAGGTATTTTGTTATCTTCTTCTAAAATGTCAGGTCTTTTCCTCATCAGGTTATGTGTTATAACGAGTGGACCATGCTAGAATAAATCTGCAACATAACAAACATCTATTTTAATGCAGCTTTTGAACAGACAACACGTGACCAGACGGTATTACAGTATTTAAAGGTCAGAGGAATGTGCTGGTTGGAAACATGTGAAGGTATTTTTGGTTCACCCAAACATTCCTGAAAGTTCTCCCTCAGACTTTGTTCTCTTATCAGCACATCCAGGATGGTCTTTGTGTGCGTCTGACCTCAATCCAGTGTGTGTTTGTGTGTTTATGTCCCCGGGCGTTCAGTCTGACAGGAGCAAAATAAGGATGCAAGGAGACTGATGGAGACCTGGCACACATCACCATGGAAACTAGTCGCTGCGAGGACACAAGAGTAGCACAGAGTAATTATCAATCTGAGGCACGTTGTGTTTTTCTGAGCGAGTGGACTCGTGGTTTGTGAGTGTCTGGTGGTGAGGTTAATGTACTGTCTTTTCTCTACAAGAACAGCAGGGTTAACTTTTTAACTGTGTTTTTTTCTGAACAACATGAGTGGAGATCTCAAGGTCAAGATTTCTATATTGTGAAAGCTGAGTCTTTCCGTGAACTGTAAATGCCTGATAAAAAAAGCAGAAAGAATTTTTCGTTCAGTTGGAAATTGACATGGCAGAAGACTTCATCCACCTCTGCCATGCTGATCATCAATAATTTAGCTTCGCACTCATGGTAGCCTGGGCTGGATTTTCTGCACACGTCCACTCTGATTTAGTTGTGAGCTGATATATTTTTGAGCTCACAGGTCAAAGTTCAATGCCACTGGGCTTTATGTTCACCCCTTGCTTGTGAAAGCAGTATCTTTAAAGGGATACTTTTTTCTTTTTGTATCTTGCCTCATTCCCAAGTCCATGACAAACTGTGCAGTAACAAGGAAGAGATGGGCAGAGCTCTGCCATCGCTAATTAGCTTAGCTCAAACACTGGGAGTCAATGGGTAGCGCTAGCCTGCCTCTGCCTACAGTCATCAGATAAACTCTTCAGCAACTCTAACCAGTCCTGTGTGCTTGTTGTGTTACGTTATCTATTTTCAGACTAAGATTAGCACTTGATGTAATTTTCAAAAGAAATACATACAAAACTAACTGTTCCACTGCCTCAGCTTCTCTTCGTGCACGCTCAGCTTCCAAAACATGTAGTTCCTCCCTCGTATACTCTGGTTCAAATAGGTAAGGTTGTGGATCTTTTTCAGTCCTGAAAAAAAACATCCTTGTCCTCTCTTACAAAGTTGGCCATAATTCTTAGCACCAATCTTCTTCTACTCATAAACAGAGGCTTTGTTTTGTTGACTTACAAGCACGTCCACGGTGGTTTGCACATGCGCCCTGCAGTTTACTTTTGTACGCATTTCTTTTAATTTAATTTTTCCTGTTAGTTTTTATCTGTATTTAGTCTTAAGATGAGGTTTGTGAATAAGCCCACATCGGGTTTCTGCCTCAGCTGCAAGTGTGACCAAATCTTATTCCCTGTTTTTTTTTTTACTTCTCTTTTAACTATGTGCAAATGAATAAATAAAATAAATGAATAAAGAGCAAAACTAACATAACTTAAACATAACATACATATGATTGCACATTTTCTGGGCAAATTGTAGTTAAGCAGATACCATAATGGAAAAGCACCTCAATTGTCCTCATCCATTTAGATGTATGTTGCCAATAAGGACAGGATGTAGGCTGCAGTTGGCTCTTGAGCCATATTTTGAACACCCCAATGTAAAGTAAATGTTCAAGGAGTGATGAGGTTGGAGCCTTGACACCAAACTCAAACTACGGTTACAATAAATGTTTTGAAAAAAAAAACTGTAAAATCTTAAGTTGTCTGACTGATTTTTTTCATCTAGTGTCTAAATTGCTAAATCGTCATTCTGTGGTTGATACAGATGGATGTAAACTGTGACTTATTGGTTAAATGCAATTGAAAGGATTGACCCAAATTTTGGTTTCACCTACTCTCCAGCTGAATTATTATAACTTTGATCCTCTGACCCTCATACACTCAATGTGCACAAAACAGGTTGAACATTCTTATGGGATTCTGATGATATAATAAAGCTGAAATGTTTGATCTCTGAGGAACTTTCTCCACCCTCACAGTTTAATTTTTCCATCCTGGTGTGACAGTAAAAACACTCCCCTGATAGAGATTCCTGCGAAGACTTGTTTATGTCCGAAGCATAATGGCCCCTCTGTGAACTCACCGTTATGCAACAGTGATTGATTACCCGTTAAAGAGCCACACAACACTTTAATATGATTTCAGAATGCAGCACAATCCTCCTGTGGCTGTTTATGTGGCTCTCTGATGTAAACCGGGAACAGTGAGTGAGAATGGGGCATCATTAAGCCTCCAAACAAAACTTCTCTGAGCTGAATACTGACAGTTTTGGCCTGTTTTCTCACTCTGGGTTATGATACAAATATTGTGACACTGTTAAATTTGGAGTTTGGACGCTTGTTTCAGCAGTCAGCTTGTTGTCTTTTGTCTCGTGCCAGAGAGATTTGATGGAGCGACTTAAAAAGCTCACTGAGCTGCTGAGAAGTGTGGTTTTGCTCCTCATTAGGAGGAGAACCATGAAACAGTCTCTCCTATCCCACTGTTTCCAATAAGATGATTCTTTCTTTCCCACTGCCAAATCCACTCTATGGAAACGTTTGAGTTATGTTTGTTATCTGAAGGCATTGTCATTTGTCTGCCAGAGGCATGGTTTCAGGCGATATTCTGAGTGTGGGTACAGCGCTTACCTCCTGGTTGTTGATCATTAACTTCATTTTTACTGCTTGGCTTTTAAGACACCTTCATCAGATCCAAAATATCTGAAAACCTGCGAGACAAAGAATAAATTACCTAATGACCTGTAGCAATGCTTAACATGCTAACTCATAGGATCAATCTGAGGACACTAAACATTGTTGAATTAAACTGCAGCCTGTAACATGTGGTCACGTGATCAGTGTATCGAGTGGGCGTGTCTTGATCTGTCATTTTTAGCAATTTTCTTTGCAGTTTATTTACAAATCTAATCCAGTGAAATAATGTCACTGCGACTGCAGCACCGTATTGTTGCCATCAGGCAGAAACCTCTTATTTCCAGCTGCTTCTCAGGAAATGAAACAAAAACTCAATGGCTAAATAAATAACTAATGCATTGTCCTAATTAGAAATCACATTTTTGACTTTTAATCAGTTTAAAATGTCTAAAAAACCAGCTCACCAATATTGAAGGTGAATATCCATCCGTTATCCTGTGGGGGGGGCTATAGCCTGTCCCAGCTGACCCTGAAGCCGTCGCCAGCCAATCGCAGGGCCACATAGAAAGACAGACAACCATTCACACTCACTCAATTTGGACTCACCACTGAACCCAGTGAGCATGTTTTTGGTCTGTTAGAGGAAGTTGGAGTGCCTGGAAAGAACCCACACATGCACAGGGAGAACATGCAAACCCCAAACAGAAAGGCCTTCACCAACGCAGGGTTCGAACCAGCAACCTTTCTGCTGTGAGGCCCATGCACTACCTGCTGCACCATCATGTTGTCCAAGTGACTAATAGCACTGTTTTACATTTAAAAAAATTATTAGAAATTAAGATAAGAGAGTTTGGCCTGACAGCGATGATTTGTGCTTAGTAACTATAGCAACTCTTCAGAAGCTCACATGCATTTCTCATCCAGTGAACGTAACAGACTAGTACCTTCTGTTTGTAGTTAAAGTTATTAATTAGGGTTAAATGATGCTGACTGAAGTTAGTAAGCCTGTTGAAAATTGTGACTGCATGCTGTTAACACACTTTTCATAAGTAAGCTTGAATCATCTTTACCGGGGATGCAAAATACCATCGTTATGATATCAGCCTCTGCAAATATTGGCCTAAAATTTTGTATATTTGTATTGGCCAAAATTCAAATTTTTGCTAATATTTACAGACAATATGTCTTCATTACATTACCATGCAAACACAGAAATCAATAGTATCTATTTGCCCCTGTTACATCCACACAGAAGTTATTAATATTCTGCCCCCCTATATCTTTAAAAGCATGTTTCAACTACTGAGTAAAGAATTGATTTAAAGTATGACTTCTTTTTCTCTTCTTCTGTTTTGATTACAGTTTGTTTGCTGTTGTGAAAGTCTCTAATTTTCCAGTTTTGGTCTCGAAAAGCTCTGAAAGGGTCTTGAGTTGAATGTGTAATAGTGTGCATCATCCAAGCTTACGTGAAAAGCAGGTCTACACCCGCTCTGTTTTATTATTTACAGATGCACAACATCAATCCACTATGAGCATCATTTTGCATCATTTTCCTTTGCATCATTTAGCAAGTAACCGTGATGATGAAAAACTTTCTTTTTCAAGCAATAATCTCAAACAGAATCAGATTTATGTTGAACGGCCATCTGCTGCCTCTGAGTTTTGCTCTGGGATTATAAATAAAACTCATTTTTCCTCATTTCTCAGACTGGAAGTCTGTTTCCAGCGTCACTTATAAAAGTCTGTTTTGTTTCAAATTGTCAAATATGAATTATGTGTCTGTGTCAAACAGTTTGCCACTTAACAGAGGTTTTAATCACAATCACAGCCTGCTCCAGATTGTAACTGAGGACTATTATGTCAGGTTGTGTGTTCTCCTCACTCATGGGATCTTCTCTGTTCTTCTCTCTCACAGAATGAGAAGCCTCTGGGTCACTCTGCCAGCAGGTCCAGCAATATATCAAAGGTGAGCATCACACACACACACAAGCCGAAAACCTGAATGAATGATGTATGGACTCTCTCCACCACAAAGAGAGAGAGAGAGAGAGGCCGGAGGGCTGTGAGGTGAACTGTGCGGCAATGCAGAGACTGACAGCAGAGATGTACTGAGCGCAGCCGAGTGGGAACAGCTGATAGATAACCTGCCTCCATCATGTCTCACCGTCCCAATCAGAGCTGCCTCTCTGATCATCCTCCACAGAGCAGACGTGTCTTTACACCTCAGCTCACTGTGGCTCCCTGTCAGACAGCCCGTCAACGCTCTCTGACTCCTGTCTCTCTCTATTTTCTCTCTCCACCGCTCCCTCAGGCAGAGCTAAGATCGAACGTGACTCAGGCCTTTGAGTCCACGTTCTCCTGAGCCTCTTACGGGGATAAACTCTTTACTGGTGCTAATAGATGTCAGGGTCACTCTACTGGCACGGGACCACTCTGAAAATAATGTTTGATCCATGAACCGGTCAGTCTTAAAACGTGAGCAACTTGGAAGTTTTAGCACCCAAGAGAAACTGAGAAGGATTTATAGAGTTGCTTTTATGGCAGCAGTGGGCATCTGGGAGTTCCAGTGCCACATTTGGACCACACCTAACTAAAGGTGGCCTGCATGTCAATTTTAGATTTAATCATAAGCAGCCTAGAGTCAGTCTGCAGTTTAAACGGAGGCATCAGTACAACTTATTACAGATTAAATATTTACATCAACAATGTAAATGTAAATTTAAATGTTCTTTACTTATACAGGCCTTTACATCAGCCCTTTCGGTGAACCAAAGTACTTTGCAATAGAAAGTAAATAAAGAGGAATGAATAAAAACCATAAGAACAATAAATGCATTAAAATAGAATAAAATACAGTGAAATAAAGTAGTAAAACAAAGTAAAAGTGTCACCAAGCCATCTTAAATAAATAAGCAACTCAGTTTACCTTGAGCCTACTAATTCGCCTCTACTTATCCATTTATCAACCAATGAATGATAACAAGATTTGCTGGTTTTCTGGTTTGACAATGCAACAGAGGCACAGAAAAAATCCTTCAGGAAAATTTTAACAGTGCCCAAAAACTCTCAGGCATCCCATTTGCAGAAATGGACTGCATTTATAAACAGAACATTAAAAAAGGCATTCAGCAATGTTGGTGATGGTGACCCAAAACAACTCCTTGCCCCTTCATTTACTCTGATCTCCAAGGGGAATGATTTCTTTGTTGATAAAAAACTCAATGGTCTCTACATTATTGTGCTTCTCTCTTTGCCAAAAACAGATCCAAATTTTCTTTTGCTCCACAAGCGATCAAATTTTTTAATGAACAATGAGACACGGTCATGTTAAATAGGTCCAGCTGGTCTAAACCCGCCCACCTCGCTTTTCTCCTCTGTGTGAGTGCATTGTTTGAGTTTCTAGTGATGTTGAAGTGTTTTTATTTGTCTATTTTCAGCACTGTATCATTGCTGATATCATTTTGTTGCCAAATGTCTGTGATTCCTGCCACACCCCAGTCTCCCTTCAGGGACAAATAAACAACAAACAATAACAAGATTTCTTGTGGCAGTGGTGGGCAACTGGGACCTCCAGGGCCACATTTGGACCACTCCAAACTAAAGGTGTCCTGCATGTCAATTTTAGATTTAATCATTAAGAGCATGAATAAAATTGAGATGGGTCTTACTGCGGACCTCTGTTGTCACACCTTGTCCTCACTAGACATGACACCAGCGTGCTTCAGCATCAAAATCAGCTTAAGACATTGAATCCTTCTGGAGTGTCCTAACTGCTCATGAGCAATGCGGTACAAAGCTGTTTGATGTGACTTATCATTTTAAAGCGGGGCACACACATAAAGATTATCGGGCTGTTTTTGTCCCAACTTTACCCCTTCCCGACCAAGGACTGCAAACACCAGATTATTTTATGTTTTATAAGATTATAATATAAGATTATCCTGTGGTCTGAAGTGTGTTAAGAGTGAATTTGTCCTGATAATCGGCTCAGAAAGGGATCGGGGACGACAATCAAATATTAAATGTGTTCAATATTTACGACCAAAAATCTTCATGTGTGTGGGGAAAGCCAACGACTCCCCAAGTTGGGACTCTGTGAATTTTGATGTGGAACTGAATGTAGCCAATCAAGAAGCGAGCTGACCAAGGAACAAGGAAGCAGGCATTAATAAGAACAAGCATGGCTGACCTGAAACATAAAGTTCTGTTCACGCTGTCTTCAGGATTTTTTCCACAGTCTTTCTTTTATTTAGTTCGGGATTTTTTTTGTCAAAAATAGTCCCAAGACCACCATCATTCCCTCTTCTCGTATGTCCTCTTCCATGCTGCGTGTTGTGTTTTCCGGTTCTTGCTTCTTCTTTCTTGTTAGATCACATTTATCTTCATGTGAGGGGTCTCTAACAGATAAAAAATCCCTTGAGATTTAGAAAGTCCTTGTGTGTACCCTGCTTCACTCTTACCTCATCACCATTTTCCTCTCTATTGCTGGCATCGGAACAGACAAGGAAGAAGAAAAGAGGAATAGTGATGTGGTGCAAGGATGGATTTCCTCGATTTTCTTTCACTTGTCTCACTAAATGTTTTATTTTCAATTTTACCATTGAGGACAAATTTTGATTGTCTCACAGGAAGCTGTATATTGATGAGCTTTTGATCAAACAGGTCATCAATACAGGGGACAATAAGTTCTTTTTCTCCACCTGTTTGATAAAACACTTGTACTGTTTACGAGAGGGAGCACAGGGCACATCAATTAGTCTAACAGATGTATCGTGGACAGCGGACTTGTAAAGTTGTGCAGTGTGATGCAACACGAGCACTTTGGACTTCATGTCAGACTGAGTGTGACTCCCATTCTGCACGTCCAGCCTGACACGAAGACCAAAGCACGATGTTGTATCACATTGCACATCAGAACAAATTATGTAACATGTTTAATTGCTATAATATCTTTTAGATTACGTCTGTGCTTTGCTTTTATTACCATATTAAAACAAAAACATACATACAACAATAAGAATGAATTATTTTTAGATTTTAGCCTTGAAAGGATGAGAAAAACAACATCTTAGTGGTGTTTTTCTGAGCTGGTTTTGAAGTAATATGAAATGAATTCATAAGAACCGTGTCAGTAATCAAAATCAATAATGGCACTGGTATCAGTGAAGTCTTAGCTGTTCTTTATAAAGTGGAATTGTTATACAACTATTATTTTAAACTTTGATACAATAAATGTATATTCAAGAAATGTACTTGTTTGAATACCAGTCATTACAAAAATACAGATCTTATGCACCCTAGATAAAGACATTTCTTCACTTACTTATATTTTATTAACTGTATAAAGTCCACAAAAACATGCAAATGTGTTTGTGCAGCACCATCCTTTCTTGTCTCTGTTAGTTAGAGGAGTAGACTTAAATTTTAAATCTTCATGTAACATGGAAATTTCAGTATTTGCTGATCATTACTTTAGTATTTTATGATTTGCTCCTTTTTCATTGTTTCAGGAAGAGATCAAGAAGATTAGTTTAATTTAAGATTTGATAATGAAAAGTATGAAAGTCTTAAGAATAGTGTCTCCCTTTGTGTAAAACAGTGAATCAAACTTGACCCTGACACACTTGTTGCTGAAGCTTTGATTGTCTGATTGAAAATCTCAACTCAAGCTCAAGACCACAATCACGTTTTATTTCCATCTTATCACAACAGACAGATGGTTCCCATACGCAGACAGCAGACATAAGCATCCGTGTGCAGCTTCTTGGGATGTTTGTACAAATGATTGTTGCCCAAGTCCTTTCAAAGATGCACATTCAGCTCTGGAGTCACAGCTGCGCGCCAGAAACTCTGAACTCAAATACTTGGAGTCTGATTTAATGGTTGTGGTTGCGATCCTTTGACTCAGTGGCATTTTTCTCATAACTTTAATTTGAAAAATGTCAAAATAAGGGCTTCATGAACTGCGAGGTATTATGCAGTTGATAAAAAGCATGTTTCACCCATTTAACAAACATTTGGAAGCTAGATTGCTTAATTGCTGAATGTAGCAGATACAAAATTCTTTGCATGCAATCTAGAAACTTTGCGTATATTTCTTGTGTCCGTTTTTGTTAAAAACTTTGTTCTTTATAGTATGTTCTATCTGCAAATTGACAAATATGTGGAATTAGAAAGCATGGCAGTACTGAAAGTTTTAAGCTACATTTTTTAACAGTCTTTATTGTGGAGCTGCTGTATGAGCGTCGTTTGATTTGATAGATTGAGCTTAAAATACTTGAAACAGGTCAATTTTTATGTGGCCTGTTGGCTCAGATATTGATGTTGTTGAGCTTGGAGGCATTTATGTTTTCACACATTCAGTGTAGTTTGTACTGGAAGACTAATGCTGGTTTGGTCCAGTCTGAAAGTTTAACATCAGTCTTTTATCAGGGCTTCCCACGCAAAAATGATACTTGAATGGGCCACCTGGGCACATTACCTGCTGCATATAAATTCTGACCATATTTATATTTGAAAGATCTGCTGTTAGGCTTGTATGCTTTTACTTGATGGAGAGGCCAGTGGATAGAGTCAGTAACTAGGAGAAGAGAGAGAGAGAGAAGGGGAATGACATGACGAAATGGAACCACTGGTTGGTGAATATGATTTATGATCCTAATTAGCTTTGCTTAGTAAGTCCCTTATAAGGTAGTAGTTTCAAGGAAATAGTTATTCTCTTTGACTTACTCTTACTAAGTATGGTCTGTTTTGTTCTTATTAATACACTTAAATAAGTATAAAACTGCATTGGAGTTAGGTATGAATCGGACCTCAATTTAGCTTAGGTTTCATATTCTGAGTTACACATACTTAATTATGAGTTATTTGCACTTAACTAAGACCATAAGTTTGTGATGGGAGCACTGATTGGGAGGTTATTAGGAAAAAAGTCTTGTATTTAGCCTACTAGCTGTATGTTATGGTCACCCTGAATAAGTCACTTATAACCCCTGAGTATTAGGTAATAAACAGCAAGGTAACTGACATTACCATGCTATTGAGCAGCTACTTAGTGGTAAATATGTTAAATTAGAATCTAACTTTAGCATCCAGTCAAGCCAGGAAAGTATTTTGTATAGTTTTAATGTAAAGGGGGTAATTATGAGGCTTTCAGTGGCCCCATTGACTGCTATATCGAGGCAGAGCTGGCCTTCTGCTTCAGTGGCAGCAATATTTACTAATGTTTTGGGCCTTGAACAACCTAACTTCAAATAGCCTGAACTATGTCTTTAATAAAGGATTATTTAATCACATGGGAGTGCCTTGGACTTTTAGCTTTGGTGTGTTTATGATCTTGACACTTGCCTTTCCTGTTTTCCTTTGACCTTGAAGAGAACCTGATGTTTCATAACATGCCTTAACCCAGTGCAGCCCTTGCCTTAACTTTCTCTATTGTTGATGGTACATTCTCTTCTTTTCTGCACCAGAAGTTGAATAGTTAGAAATAATGTCCAGTATTTCCCAAAGTACAAGAGGTTTCCTTTAAAGTTTTGATTTGCTTTGAAGATATTTTAGTTTAAGGTCACCAGAAAGAGAGAGTCTTAACATTTTCGACGAGCAATCAGAGAGCTTCAATGTCTTAATCCCTAAAACATGAACCCAAAATGTCTGAAAGTTTTGCAGAATAATTTAGCATTAATTTAAATCAGACCTGTGATTAATCAGTCATTGCAGGTCCGTTTGTTTTCCTTTGTATAAACACACAAGGTGGCCAGGAAATCAAAGTGCCAGCGATGTCATCCGTAAACAAAGGGGTGGATTTAATTTGTTGGCACTTTCTGGACCCGGCGCTTCGTCATTGAACGACCTACGTACGCCGTCGATAAATGTGTGTGTAATGGAGTGACAGGAATAAAGTATGAACAAGGCTCTTGTGTTTGACAGCTTTAATTAATAATCAGCAGTCTCTCTGCCAGCTGGTGTTTCCTGCTCTTTCCTAAAGGGAAAGGCGGCTGAGTGACGGGTCTTAAATCTGTATTAACTGTTCTCAGGGTGGTAAAGTCTGCTGGGAATCTCCATAGTTAGAGAGAGACAGTGAGCGAGACTGGAGGAGTCGCTGGCTTAAAGTGCTTTGCTGTACCTTACCTTGGAAAGACAAACCAGAAATAATTGGGGAAGTACTCATAGATGTAATGAAAGAAAAGCTAAATGGTATTTAAGCTGTATCTTAAGGAGGTAATGCAGTTCTTCGAGATATTAGTGAAGCTTCAAGGACAAAACTGCAGCCTGAGTGAAGATAAACATTGGCAGGATAACGCTTAGTACAATAGCATCACTCAAAGTCTAGTCCTGCCTTAATGTTACAGCTATATATGCAGAATACAGCTGTAAACAACAATAACAAATTAAATTGATTTAATCTGTCATGTTTTCCTGACATCACACTTACTGCTCACACATGCTCCTGTGTTTTGTCTACTATGTGCTGTGAACATTTGTCTGATTGGCACTCCTCTCTCTTAAACATCGTAACAGTTCTGAAGTAATTCAGAGCACTTTGGCACCAATATTTATAGAAACATTTTATTTTTCACATTTTACCCAAAGCGGATGACTGCAAGTGTCAGGTGTTCTTTCAGGGCTCCAAACTCTCTATTCGGTTATGATAATGGGGTCAGTTTTGAAGAAGAGGCAAGAGGAATCCTTCATAATTTGAGAAAAGAAAAAGGGACTTCCTGGTTTGCATGTGAGCTGCTGGCAAAGTATTTTGCAAGTGGCTATTAGCATGAAGCAGGAAGTCCACTTTCAGAGGCTTTTTTTCCATTTTGTGTAATTTATCAGTGAAACATAGACATTGGTTTAGCATTCAGCAAATGCACATCATGGAGTGCCATTTTTTCTTAACTATACCATAGTCCTGAATTCTAACAGAGAAGTAGCACTGAAGGATGACAAAGGAGACAGCTAATGTCTTATCACCTTGTGGACGATTATTGAGGGGGTTGGAAGGTGGAGTGACAGGAGGAAGTTTGGACAACAAAACATACAACAGGGAGAGGATAATGTTGGTCCATAATTGAGATACAGAAAGAAAACAGCAGCAGTAGTAGGTCCTGCTTACCTGCCTAGCAGCTCATTGTGCATTGTTATGTGATGTCATGGCAACAATAAACAAACCGTGTTCATCATGGGGTCCATTGCCATGGTAAGACCCATTATGAGTATAAGATTTCTTTAAGATAATGTTTAGTGTTCAACAAAAAATGTATTTATCATAGTATCAGTCAATTCAGTAAAAAAAACAAAAATAAACATTTCCAATTTCTTACAGTTTTACATTTTATATATTTTAAAGCAAGTTTTGTAGGTCATAAAGGGTTACTTTAGAGAAAATCTGACCATTCAATTGTCACATTTCAGTCCCGTGTCTTCTCACTTAAGAGTCTTGCTAGAGGTGTTAATGAACGCTTTGCCAGGACTTTGGTTTGATTCCGGATGGAAAACAAAAGCAACTGAATTACGTTGAGTTTACCTGTTGACTAAAGCTGATACCACAAGGTTGAAATGCTCCAGTTAGCTCATGAAAAGTCAATTTCAGGATGATTTCAGTGGGACAAACATGTCCAGTCTATGTCAGACTAACTCAAATCCCCTTTTTCTGACTGCATGTTAACAGACTTAATGTCCAGAGACTATCAGGGATGCACCGCATGCCTTTGGTGTTGTAATGACCCTGCTTTTACACAGTTTGCTGCAGTCAGATGAAGCTAAAGATGGCAAGAAATTGAATTTATATGTGCAAGTTTGGGACCCTTTGTCCCCTTTTAAACCTATATTTCTTTAGGCCCACCCCACCTCCCCCACAAAGTCACAGAAGCAAAGTTAAGATATTTCTAAATACTTCTAAACATGTTGATACTATTTTCTACAGGAGGTATTAGTGAATATAGACAGAAAATGGTATTAGTATCTGACTTATTTGCTCTCATTTGGTTTATAATATATATTTTAAATGATGCTGATAAGCTGAAAACAGTGTGAAAATTTTTTTTTTACTGATTTCTTTGACTACTTAAAGAAAAGATTTGAATCCAGTCTCAATTTGAAATTCTGACTAAAAAAGTATCTTGGTTTAACCAAAAAACAACAGAAGCTTGTTGTTACACCACCCATGTTGATTTTTTTAACATTAATTCCTCCTCTGACATAGCAGATAAACAATCACAGGTCGCAGCGCCTCTTAAGATGTGTTTTCACCAAGCAATCTAGCTCATATTTACTGGAGTTTCCACTGTCGAATTAGGAGAAACCGTACCCAAAACCGTACCCAACAGTGCTGTCCCTCATTTTTGCACCCTTCTGAAGGCAGAGCTTAAAGCCCTGTAGTCTGTTGAATAGTAAGTTCCCGTGCGACAGCTGCTGAAATTACAATTCATACCCTACCATGTTTAAATAAGCCATGTATTAAAGTTATTAGTTCACAAGATGTCCACATGAAACAATGCTCCATAGAGAACTGGAGGTCCTCCATTGTTGCCCTTTGTTTACAATCGTGCTCTGCAGATCGCTGCGCTTTGTCACAGGCCTGTGACGTCACGCCTTTTCATAGCTGGCGTGACTCTCATATCCGAGCTCACATCCCTGCCCTTAAATGAAGGTACAGCAAACAAGATCAGGGTTTACAGCTCCAAACTGTACTGAACCAAACCAGACCACTCAGTGGAAACTCAGCATTAGCATGTGGCCACAGCGCCCTCAGTATTTGAGAAACACTGGGTTAGGGACGTGAAGTTAAAGCTTATATGCACTGTTCATATTTTGTTTTATATTCACAATGTATAACATTATTACAATAAAATACAAAGTAATTGACCATAGCACAATTGCCTCATGTCCTGCAGGCCTTAAACACAATAAAGTGTCATGTTGTTTAGCAGCACTCAAGTCACTGTCGTCCAATCACAATGTTTTGTTGTACTAAATGTCATACAAAGGCTTTCATTATCAAAATATTTTGTTACAAACACACTTTTCAAGCTACTTTATTATTTTGCCTATGCCAATTAACCTGAAATTTCTATCCAGATATGGGTGAAGACAATATCTAAGATGTGTATGTGTGTGTGTGTGTGTGTGTGTGTGTATACCTCCTTTATTTATTTAATTCATTGTCATTTATGTGTATATCGTTTGTCTTTACCCATCAATTTAATGAACTTATTTTATATGCTTTTGGTCCACACTATTCCTCATTCACCAGCCTCATGGCTCATCCATTCACCTATTGCTACTCACTAATTAGTGTTTCGTTATGGTGATTAAGTAGTAGATCCTCTGTTACTGGAATATCTATTGTTTTTGTACATTGTCTTTTCTCTGTTTTTTTTATTTTTATTTTTCTTCTTACACACTTACTTGTCCATTTTCCCTTCCTATTCGTGCCTTGTTTTGTAAACCTCACCTTGTCCCACCAATCAAGCATTACAAAAAATAAATTTAAAAAAAGTCATACAAAGGTGGTTGTAGGAGATAATGTTTATTTTTGACCTGTGTTCTCAAAATGTTAAACTCTTAAAGCTCCTGATCATGATCTGTGAGAGTACAGAGGATGACCCCATACGTACTGCATATGCAGCCTCCCAACTCCCTGCAAACTGTGGGATTTGTATTTCCAGGCTCAAATATTCCTCTTTGTTGGAAGAAAAGTAAATGTAGGTCAAGTTCACATGTGCCCCAAAGAGCTGTAAAAAAAAAAAGATAAAGACACGTCATGGATGCACGGCTGGTTTAAACTCGTTGCACTCACACATGTGCCTCATCTGTTTGCACTGCTCATGCCTGTGTAACGTATGATCCTGACAGACACGTGATCGTTGTCATTCGTTTCCACATGATCCGCCGTCCAGACTGAAAAATCGGGACACCAAACAAACCCTGCGCTGCTCTTGTGTGGCATAGAGTCAAGCTGAATCATATCGGCTCGTGTCGGATCAAATCAAATCTGAATGTGCTTGTATCTGATTGTTGACCTACTTAAATGATTCCACTCTACATAAATAACCACAGAGTCGGCCGGAGAGCTATTTCATAACGTCTACTGCTTGGCATAACATTACAGTCTACATAATGCTGCATGTGCAAGCTCAAAAACCCAGAGAGGGGCCTCTTTTGATCCAGTTTAGGGTTCTCTTTTTCATGTCACAGCAGCTGAACTATTGGTCTAAAAAGAGGAGCATCCACCTCTGTGAGAACAACTCTGCAGGGATCCAGCTGGATGCAAAACTCCCTCTGTGACACCACGAGGCAAACACACCAGGAGAGATGGTTTATGTAATAACAGGAAAAAGGCTGCATCATTTAGCTCAAGGCTGAATTGTTTCATAAAGATGATAACGCATCCATCAGTGTGCTCATCGCTGAAGGAGGAGGAGACAACTGCTCAAACAAATGACAAAAGTTATAAAAGTTAACAAATATATCATTACATTTGTGAATCAACAGCGGAAGAGGGCTGCTTAGAATGTAAGGAAAACATTTTGAAACAATCACAAAGAAACCTATTCTTTCCTTCTGCCATACATAAGGTGATATTATTTCCACTATTTTCACAGTGGAAGGTGTTTTGTTGCCTGTCCATGATAAGATGTTCTTCTTGCAGCATATGTGAGGATAAAAATGGAGTCTGCCAGAGCAAGCATCTTCAATGTTTGTGTCGGTCCTCAGTCATGGTTCTCCAATGCTGATCCAAGTGGTAGCTGGACTGGTGCAGATTTGTGGTTGGTTTCTCTCCAGAGTTGTGTTCAGTCACTTTTGAAGCATGCAATTTCCTGTTATGGTTCAACAGAAAAGCTCTCAGTCATAATTATAAGTGTGCACTTGAATTGGGAAAGAAAACTTATTGGAGATCATATTTTCACTATTGCCAGACCTTTACAGGCTATGATTAGGAGTGAGTGCACAGAGTAGCAGTGTTTTCAGTCTCTTCTTTGACCAAAATCAGAGCCTCATTCAAATCATGGCACTAACCTGTTGTCTCAGGCTTTCGTTGCCTTTTTGGGACGTACTGCATGCATCAAATTCAAAATGAGTGAATATTTGAAAAAAAAAAAAAAAAGTTTATCAGTTTGAACATGTAATATCTTGTCTTTATAGCGTTTTCCATTGAAATAGGTTGAAAAGATTCAAAATTGCAAAATGTTATGTGTTAATTTACATTTTACATAATGTCCCAATTTGATTTGATTGGGGGTTTGGACTGAATTTGCTGGAGATAAAATGCTAGATCCATCTGACACTGTCTGTGATGAAACCACAGATGGACAGAAGTGTTCTTCGTAACAAGCTCACTTTATGGTGCTGGAGAAGAACATGTTTCCCTCATTGCTGTGCAGTAACTAACATTTACTGTAAACAAGCACATGTTTGGTGTGCACCTCATTCTATGCTTGAAGTCTTGGGGGTAAACACGCTTAAGGCAAGACTAAAAAAACTAAACTGTCTGCGTCTCAGATTGCTCTGTTAATGCTACTGCTATTTATCTACCAACTAAGCTGGTGCATCAAGGCTTCCAGCTCAGTGTAGCCTCACATGAGCTTAGATGCACAACATGTGGATGAAGGTATAGAATAGAATAGAATAAAATACCCTTTATTGTCATACTTACTGTACAACAATATCAGGGAGCTTCTCCTACTTCAGTGCAATCAGATAATTAAACAAAAAATGCAAGATAATATCCAATTCTATATACAAAATAAATTAGTAAAAAAGGATAAATATTAAGAATATAGGATATTAAATAAAATGACATTATGCCTTTTTGTAGAGACAGTTGCCAGTTTGGTTTTAACCAAAATCGGGCTCAAATTACATTGATAGCTTTGAATGAATGAATGAATATGAATGAATACTTTTATTTTGAAAATGTAAAAGAAAAGAAATTAATAAATGAAAATTATGACAATAGAAAACAAATATATATATATAAATAAATGTTATGTATTGCACAGGATGATTGAATATTCACAAAATGAATATATTGCACAGAATAACATTCACAGAGCGATTTTGTTGCTCGGCATGGATAAATATTGAGGTAGATTTATAACAGAGCAGCTGCAGCAGTGACAGGCACTGTATATTGCACATTGTACATTATATTGATGGCTGGGGTCGTTGCATGTGAGAGTTCAGGGTGGTGATGGCTCTCGGAAAGACAGAAAAGAGTCACCAGTTTACTGCCTTTTAGTTATCAGTATATTTTTACATGCAGGAGAAACAGACTCTGCATGCGCTGTGGTCAGTTTTTTTGACATCTGATGTTGACATTAGACTGATTTTTGTGGGTAAGTCAATAAAATGAGGAACTTTGTGTTTCTGATCTCCCTTAAAAACAGAAGTGGGAGCAAAATATCCACCCAGTATGCATGAATTTAGGGACAGAACCAAAAAATAAGTGCAACTTCTTACAGATGTTTTACTTTCTAGACAGAAAAGTAAGGTTCAGCTATAAATTGTCTTCACTTAGAGAGATTTGGAAGCAGTGAAGGTATCTAAACAGCAACCATCTTGAATAATTACTACTAAAGCTGTCTGTTGATCCTACATCTTATTTTTCCTTATCAGTATTTACATTGACTTCATTTTGCCATGTTTGTGCATCATTTGCATCTGTCAGTGGGCCTCATTTTATTAAATAAATGTGTGAACTTTCTAGTTAAACACAGGCAGTAACTGTTCTTCTGCTGGTTTTGAGGCATGAATGTTGAGGGCGCTCTCTCTTGTCATTAAATCTCTGATAACTACTGTAGGTGGGTGACATCGATTTATTCTGCAGAAGCTACAGTTATTGAGCGATTCAGAAAGAAGCTGTTTGTAGAAATCTGAAAGAAAAGTTGATCCTGAGGCTGAGAATTCATCATTTTTGGTCAAATAAAATTAGTCGGTGTATGGAATATAAAAGCAGCTCTGAAGCGTCCGTGCACTCAGGACTGGCCGTTCTTTGGCAGGAGCTGATCTCCCACTCGGCGAGGTCAGAAGGCTTAGCTGTAGCTGTTTCTCTCTTTAGCACAGTGCCAGGGAGCAGTGCGATGCCTCCTACTCTGTTTGGAAAAGGATTAAATTATTACGGTCCTCGTAACGACACAAAGCAGCGACCCACAGCTCCGTGGACGGCCACTGATAGTGAGCCAAACATCTGGTGCTGCTCTAAAATTCAAGCTGCTGTCGTTTTGCAGCATTTCAGACTCTTCACAACCCGAGCCTGTCCTCTGCAACCCTCCAGGAGCTGGTCTGCTGCTCAGCTCTGCTTTGCTGACCAAAGATGTAGTAAACAGGAAGTGAGCCAAGCGACTGTTGTGATGAAGTGGAGTTAATTTTTAATTTACTGGACCACCCCATGGTTTGTTTTGTTTTCTTTGTCGAATTGCTCAATTTGGCAGCGTTTCTCATTTTGAGTGGCCTTGGTCTTTGGAGAGAACAGACTCGAATTGTTTTATTACAAAACCCCTCTAGTGGAAAGCAGACAAGTTATTACTTGTTTGACTTCAGAGTTGTAAAATTACACCTATGAAAGAGAGGTGACACAGAAGAAGAGAGTGAGCGGTGTCTCTGTGGCAGTCTGATCAGTCACTGCTACTCTGCAGGGTCAATCCAGGATAACGGGTTAGAGCTACAACGGGAAGAGTTATTTCTATGAACATTTCTGGATTCTCAATTTAATCATTCAATATTTTTAGTGCTCTTCAGGTTTCATATGTAATAGGTCAGTGAAGCTATTTTAACGTGAACTCCTGCTGCGATTCATAGATACAAGCCTGTATGCTAACAGAAGCTGAGCAGTTGTTTTCTTGAGACTGGTAACAAAATGTCCTTTATTACATAGAAAGAAATGTAATAAATCTTGCTTTACTAATGTGTCAACAGCTCAGTCTCCTTCAATGAATGGAATAAACTTGATTCAATAAGAACAGACACGTCAAACTCGAGGTTTAATACGTCCCATGATGTGATTAAATATGGCCTGTGAGATAATTTCATATGTCTGCTATTAAAAAGCACTTTCACCGTTTATACTGCAAGTCCCCTAATGCACTACACCAGATGCTATGCAGGTCAAGACCTGTGCCCCAACCCTTCCTACCATTGCTTCAATATCACACTGATCAGTGGATCAGCGCATTGGTCATCACTTTTACGGGAACTACTAAGTTTGCATGAAAGCAAGTATGCTGCTCAAACTCATATATCTAATTAAACATAGCCAGTTTTAGACTGTTCAATAAATGTTGATCCTGTTTGCCTACAGCTAAAACCTTGTTTTATATGTTGGCCCCTTTTGTGTCTGATAAAAACTACCATACCTTCCAGACTATAAGTTGCTCCGGAGTATCAGTCGCATCAGTCAAAAAATGCATCATGAAGAGGAAAAAACATATAAACCGCACCCGACTATAAGTCGCATTTATTTAGTGCTCTGATAGAGAGATGGTTGCCATGCATGAAGCAGTAACACCAAGAAGGCCCACCTGCCTCATTTATATTCCTCCCTTGGCAGTTACCGGGCGTGGAGATGCAACTGCACCGTTAACAGGTCTCTCCTGGCAGCCCATCGTTCAAGCACCTATCCGTGGACTCGTTCTTCCAGTTTGGCCATCTTGCTTTCGGCCCGCTTTTAGGTTTCTTCATTTTCTTCATTGCAGTAAGAGTAAACTCTACTTTTCGCCAGTTCCTCAAGAGTTTCTCACTCACTTCAAACTTCATTTCTGCTTGATTACTGCTGCATATTTTACTACCTGCAGTTATCTGCAGAATGGGATTTTCATTTTGGGGGCATTTTGTTTATGTCCAGCCTAGCCTAGAGCGCCCTCTCGCGGCTGTAGACGTAATGTTTACTCCTTGGTTCATGTCAGTCAGCATGAATTAATATGTAAAAACATGTGAAATTACGTATATTTTGATATATAAGTCGCACCTGACTATAAGTCGCAGGACAAGCCTTACTAAAAGTGCAACTTATAGTCTGGAAAATACAGTACCTCTGAAGCTGTTAGCATCTGTGCTAATATCTGTGAGTGCACTTCCTGCTGTCATCTCACTCGTAACTCTCACTTCTTCCTGCTCTAAAAGACTCTGAGTGGGCTGTGATGCTCTGGGCAGAGCACAAATGTTGTAGACTGGAGCTTGGCAGGATGGATCTGCCTGATTTCAGACGTTGAATCCAGCTGCTGTTCAAGATCAGTCAGCATCTCTACTCAGTCTGCAGGAAACGCCAGGTTCAAATAGCTGAAGATGAGGTATTAGTGGGCTTTGAAACTGTGTTTTTCCAGGTAAGATTTGATTTTCATATGAGAAAAAGTGCTAAAATCAGGTAAACCCTTTTTTACTAAAGGTGATGTTGGCCAACACGATGTACCTTGAGAACCTTTTGAATTGGCTTCAGCTTTTTCAGGGTCAAAAACTTACTTTGATTCATATTCTCTGTTGCTTTTCTTTTTAGCATCTTGTCAGCATCCATGTCCGGTCACCCGGTCCATTCAGCGCCCTGTTCAGCATGTTAGCCGCGTCGCACTGGGAGGCAGTGACTCATTGTCCCTGTTAGATTTAAAAGGTTATCCTTTGAAAGGCCCTGGTGGCTACAAAATAAAAGCTGTAGCTCTCTGCAGGTACAGAGGGAGACTGTAAAAGAAGAATGGAGGCAGAGGTTATGGTAAAATGTGAGGAAATACCAAGACACCAGATGATAAAGAGGTTGATTCATGCACAGAGGAAGTATTTGAATGTTAAAGCAGGAGAGCTTAAAGAAGTAGTTATGATAATGACCATAACTGTGTAACCAAAATCAATAAACAAATGCTCATGCAGTCATAACACAGAGACTACATTACATAATTCAGTTAGCACATAAATGCTAATTAGCTGAGTAAAGCTAAAGTGAATTTGATAAATGTGAGTCTAGACAACCTTATTTTTGACTTAACAATTATAAAAAACAAATCAAACGTCAGAGGCAGCCAGGCTAACAGGATCACCCATCAGTTGTTTAGACTTTATCTCCTGCAGTGTTTCATCCCCTCCATTAAACTCAGACACTTATTCACTCATCAGAGGCTCTGGTCTCATAAGAGGGCAGTTTTTCTGAGTGAGCAGATGTGTAATAGAAGTCTGAAGAGTCATACTGCGATAAAGTTAATCATTGTTTATCCACTGCTTTATCATCACTGTGTGGATTGATTCTGCTCACTCACACAGTTTGTTATCTATTGGTATCCTCGCCGGAGATGAGAGCATGAATGATTAACAGATGCACGGCTGCACATGAACTCTTAGTTTAACTTCTGAGACCCTCACTTCAGCAGTAAAGGGACACTGTAGATCATTTTAGTACTGGAAAGGTATATAGGAGTTGGCAGAGTAGGCACAGCAAGATACATTCCTTCAGCAGCCAACAGTAGGTTGACGACTGTAATATTAAAGGGATACGCCAACATTGTTTTCTTTTATTGTCTTGCCTCACTCCCGAGTCTATGACAAACAAATAGACGCCATTCTTTTGACTGTGCGTGCAGTAACAAGGAAGAGAAGGGCAGAGCTTGCCCACCGCTAATTAGCTTAGCTCAAACACTGGGGGTCAATAGGTAGCATTAGCCTGCCTCTGCCTACAGTCTGCAGTGGTTTGCACACGTGCCCTGTGGTTAAGTTTTGTGTATTTCTTTTGAAAACTACATTAAGTGCTAATCTTGGTCTAAAAATAAATAACATAATGGGTAAAAAAAAAACGAGTCACAACAGGTCCACAGGACTGTTTAGAGTTGCTAAAGAGTTTATCTGATGACTGTAGGCAGAGGCAGGCTAACGCTACCCAATGACTCCCAGTGTTTCAGTAAAGCTAATTAGCATTGGGTGAGCTCTGGCCGTGTCTTCCTTGTTACTGCACGCACAGTCAAAAGAATGGAGTCTATGTGCTTGTCATGGACTCGAGAGTGAGGCAAGACATGAAAACAAAAAAAGTTGGTTTATCCCTTTAATAAAGAATTGTGATCCAGATCTGATTAAACTGCGACTGAAGCTGTTAGCATGTTTGCTCATCTCTGTACATGCAGTATCTTCCCTCTGTTGTCACTTGTAGCTATCACCTCTTCCTGCTTTAAAGGACGATGATTGAGTTTCGATTATATAATGTATGTTTTGGATAATTAGGTTTATACCTGACTTGACGCACCAGCAGCCCCCTTTTAGGTGTTAACCAGTAGGCCCAAGTCCAAACATGACTCCAGACCAACACCTAGAGTGAGTAATTTCCAACAGGGAGACCCCCATTAGAGGGCTAACACCAAGACTACATCCATGTTTAATTTACAAATACCACACAGACAAAGCTACTAAGGCACAAACCAATATACAATGCAGGATAAGATACCATAAGATGTCATGTAAATGCTATCTTATCCAACCTTTAGTTGTCAGATTATATTCAAATCACATAAAAATATACCAGAGAAACCATATGCCACCCACTTACTCTTTAACACCTTTGTTAAAGAGTAAAATTAACAGCGGATTTAAAAACGTTATTAAATGAGGTTTCATATTCAAAATGTGAAGCTGCTTTGATCAGGTCCATTTCGTCTTTTCTCTGCCGCTCAGCACCGACTCTTTGTTTTAGATCTGAAGCCCAGACTGCTGCTGGAGAACTGAAATCGTGCTAATGAAATCAGAAAATGGAATTAAAATAGAAGATAAATTAAAAGATTCAGAGAGCCTGCAACCTTGGAGAGGAATTAAGATCAAAAATAGAAAGAAGAGGAGCAGCATGTGTGAGTGAAGCTCTTTATGTACAGACAGAAAAAAGCAGAACGAAGGGCAGAGCTGGACATTGAATTTTTCTATTGATTGGTGTCAGAGCACAAGCTATAAATTCCCCCTTAGTTAGAAATGTAATCAATATGTAATTAGTCTCTTATTGAAATTAGCAGGCCCCCCTTGTCTTTACGCTAGAAACCCAAACACCATCTGGTCCCATCCTGTACAGCCTGTCTGTGAGCTGGCAGAGGGGAGAGCTGTGGGACGCTTGATAAACTGTTTAAACAATAGTTCTTCATTTGGGGAATAAGTTATTGGCCTCCTCCTGAGAGCTGAACAAGGAGATCAATGCAGCTAATGTCAGGGTGTTAAACCAGGAGAAGGTTAGCTTATTAGCATTAAGACTGGAGGCAATGGGGGGAAAGGTATCCTGACCAAGACAACAGACAATTCCAACATGCTTCCTTTTCCCTTTGACCAACAACTGGGTTCTTTTGTAGGAAGGAAGTGTCCTGAATTCTCCCTCCACACACTCAAACCACGCCTTTTATTGGCACTGGACTAGCAAAACAAAACTTTCTCTTGAGGACTCAAGGATACTTAACTCCACCTGATTACCCCCAGATGTTATGCTCTTGCCAGCCTTGGTTAGTTTGTTAGCTTGTTAGTTTTGAACAGAACTGAATGAAATTTTGAGGACAGGTCAGAAATGGGCAAACAATCAATTTTGGTGGTGATCCGAATCCAGATGCAGATCAAGGAATATTCTGAAGAAGTAGTTTTCAAAGTGTGAGGCAGGCCTCCCTTAAGGGATGGTGAAATAGTTGCCTGAAGAATATTTAGTAACTTTCTGAGAAAACAGTTCCTGGGATAAATGGGTAAGACTGCATCTTTTTAAATGGTAAAATGGTAAAAGGACTTGAGCTTATATGGAGCTTCTCTTGTCTCTAGACTACACCGCATGTCCCATCTACTCATTCATACCAATTTGCTCTCATTCACTCATTGATGGTTCAGAGTGGGCTTGGACCTGCAACCTTCCAGTTAAGCAACAGAGCACACTATAGACCAGGGATGGGCAACTTTGATTACCAAGACGGCCAAATAATTTTTTGTTCAGTGCCTGAGGGCCACGCTGTTAACATATTGGCACTTTTAATGAGGAAAAGTATGCTTAAGTAAACAAAAAATAGCAAATATAAAGCTTCAAAAAGGATTATATCAACATTCGTATATATAAACTCAAAAACAATTTAAAAAAAAAATCAAGGTAAAATGAGCATGACGCATAACTAAAGCCAATTTAAGCTTCTTTTTCATGCAATAAAAGAATGAATGTTTACCAGTTTTTAGAGCAAAACATTTGCCATTGTTTCCGAATATATCTTTACTATAACTATGTATTATATTTTAAGGCTTCATAAAATATATTTAGAAACACAACCTAGCAAAGTAATTTCTTTAATGACTTGTAAAGAACAAAACGTGTCAACAATCTAAGGTTGGCAGAAATAGTTTAGCACCTATCCTAATTTGTGCATTATTTAGCACTGGGTACTCACGATGAATCATATTTAGCAGTTGTTATGTTTTCTTTATATCTCCAATTTGATTTCTTTTTTTTGTGGGAATGATCTGTGGGCCGCATTGAGTGAGGTGCGGTGCCGCATGTGGCCCCTGGGCTGTGCCACCAAGTGATGCGGACAAAAATGCAGCCAAAAGTGTCAAAAGTCCTAAAAACATTTAAGACAAGACAAAGGTGTAATGACTAACTTGGAATCTTAAAATAAACACAGTTGTTAACACGTTTTGTTCCAGAAAAAAACTCAGGGCTGCCTTTAAGCAGCGTTGACAGGCCCTAGTACTTGCTCAGACCTCACCCTCCAAGAAAACCTCCAATGAAAAATGAAGGAATGAGCTTAAGATATTTGAACAAGCTTGATGAAGGGTGTGATATTTTATTAATATTAATAATTGTTGGGGTGGGGGTGGTAACAGACATCAGGTTCTTACAAAGGAGGCTTGATCTGTCTGATCTTGTCTGTAATCAGGCAGATCCATCTTTTGAAGCTCCAATCGAACGATTGTGTTCATCCCAAAGCAGCTTTAGAGCAGGAGGAGGTGGGAGCTACGAGCGAGACAATAGAAGGAAGTGGCTGCTGGCACAGAGATTAGCATAGATGCTAACAGCTTTAGTATCAGTTTTATCAGACATGGACCACATTTCTTTATTAAATTGAAAACGAATAACACTACAGACTTCTCTACAGTAAGGATATTGTCACTTCACTTCTGAAATGTTTTGACGAGTTTGTTTTACAAAGTGGCTCACGTTCTGTAATGCAGCAGCTTCTGCCTACAACATAATCTGATTGGCCTGTAACAAATGTGATTGATGGAACAATCATCCAATCACCTGCTTTCAATAAACACAACATGCTGTGCCTTGTTTAAAGTGCAGGGTAAGTCCACGCAGGGTCAGTGAGTACAGGGACAGAGAAGCAGGTCCAAAGGAAGTAAGTGATCAGACGAGGAGACAATCTAATCTAACTCATTTAGTCCAGCATGGAAAGCCTGATTAAGGTCAATATCAATTTCCATGAACACAAGAGAATTTTATTAATGACTACAACTGAGAGGAGAGGAGAGTACAAACAAGAAAAGTAGCCTTTGTCTCCTTTACTTTGTTTCTTTAAGTTAAGTTTAACTCCCAGGTATGCCTCAGACTTCTTGTATCTAAGATCCTGTGTGTTAAAAAAAAGCTTTAAAAGGAGTGTTTTCTTTACACAAAAGTCTGCATGTAAACATATTTTTATTATTTTTTCAGCCTGTTAGTTTTTTAATGTTCTGTTAGTAACATATTTGTTTGTATTCTTAAATATTTTTCTGTCTAATTCATATTTTAGAGGGTACACCCCTAAAGGATTTCTGCTTAAAGAGCCCATTTTCTGATTTTTCCAGTTGTTTGTGCCCATTTGTGTTTTTAACATGTCCCCTGACAGAGCACCTTTGTGCGCAAGACAAAAAGTCCATGGCATGAACACCAAGACAATAAAGCAAAAGGTTGTTTTTTTTCCCAAAAAATTGGGCATACAGTTTGTATAAAATATGAATTGTGTTTTTGTTCATATTGGCCTCTTAATATTTGTGAATTGTCAACAGAAAGTAGACCAGTGATTATTTCCTTTAGGAGGAGCAAATGGCTCCTCACTGTAGCCGAGGCAGAGGAGACTCAGTTCAAGATCGTTTAACATGTCTCCTCTGCGTGATCGAGCACTCCTATGGACAAGACAAAAAGTCTGTGGAATTACGGCCTCTCCACAACATCTTGTTCTCCCTGCCCCCCAGAATAGACCTACCAGTGTGACATCATTCCACAGCAGTTTAAGCCCACTGGCTCACAGTAGCAAGTTTAGTAAACTTTATTTTTTTATTTTTAATTCAAGCTCCTTTTTGATCAATGTATCAAACCCTCAGCGGCTCAAGTTAAGATTGGATCTCCAAAGAAATTATCTGCTTATCTTTAAAAGCATTGAAGGTAAATTTGAGCCTGTTAAGAACAAAAACTAGATAAAGCTGACAAAAAACGTGGAATACTGAAATGAATCTTTCTGTAAAAAATATAAATATATAATACAGTTAATGATTTCTTTAACTTTTAAACGCCATCAGTAAGCAATGCAAATGCAAAGCGTTATGAAATACTTTACCATGTGTCAGATTTATTGTTATAAAGCATCATGGATGTTAATAATTTCCTACAGCTGTATGCATATTGGGGCAGCATGAGGGCAGAGCAGGTAGTGCAGGGTCTCCCTGTGTTTGGCTCTTGCCGGGTCCTCCCTGTTGCTAAATAGGTTAATTGGTGACTCCAGATTGTCCTTAGGTGTGGTTATATGTGAATGGTAGTCTGTCTCTGAGGCCCTGCATTTGGCTGGCTATCCCTTCAGGGTGTACCCTTTCTCTTGCTTAATGTCAGCAGGGATAGGCTTCAGCCCCCCACAACCCCCAAAGGGATAAGCAATATAGATAATGGATGCTCGGAAGGATAATGTAACTAACTATCAGTACCTTCATAAGTAGTTATACTGTACATAATAACATTATAATAACTTATAGTTATTATTATAAAGCATTATAATCAACACAAATGGTTATAACTATGAATATTCAGTATTATAATATCTTATAAAAATGCTTATAATGTGTTTAAAATGCATTATAATGAGGGGCTTCATAGAAAATGTTACCAAAACCCCATTTTGGTGTCTTGTGACCCCATGAAAGGTCCCAACCATCATCATGAGACTGTTAAGACACTATACGTCGTCATAAACTGTCGTATCAGTGAGAAAAATAGACAAAATAGCAAATTGATGACCAGAAGTTAAGATTGTTGGTCTGTGGATAGAGAATTTCCTAAAAGTGTTGTCAGAAAAGCAGAAAAAAAGAACGCTCATCTGGAAAATTCCCCTGAAAAAATCACAAAAAATACTTGGTGAAGGGAAAATATTGCAACATCATTTTTTCCTATTGCAAACCGTTAGGCCTTCAGCAATGGCTGAGAGGAGATTCTCTCTTTCTTTCTTTTAATCTTCATGGCTGTCGTGAAGTTGTCTTTCCAATTTTGCACCTTCAAGGTGTTTTTGAGAAATAGTTTTGATTGGGGCAAAAAATGTGGTTAGAAAAATAAGTAATACAATTGGGATTCTGAAATTCTTATTTGTGGTAATTTTCCTGAAGTTTTCAAAGGTCCTTTTAAGTATGCAGTTTTGTTGAATACTCTCCGGTGAAAGCATCACACAGAGTTGTTGTTTTTCTTATCCCTGTCTCGTAGCTGCAGGCGCATCTGTTTGTAAAGTCTCTGTGGAGGTTGAACAAGTCCTCAGATTCACGTCTTCCAGCTGTGTCTGTCTGCGCGCCTCATTCTTCATAACCCTCCCTCTGTCTCACAGGCTGTCTCCTCCGTGGCAGCCTGATGTTTCTGCTCGCTCGGTGACGCACTGAGGCAGATTTCGCCCGACGTCGCTCTAATCAGATAGATTAACTGCCAGTATTGTGTTTTTCCTTCCCATCATCCTGTGTATCAGCACGAGCTGTGTTTTCGCTCTTTGTGTGCAGATCAGATTGAGGCCCTGATAGCTCGATAATTCTCACCACACAGGACCTGTCTGCACCGGCAACACAGGAAATATGATTTAGTCTTGTTTGTTGAATATATAACAGCATGTGTTTCTCTTATTTACATTTGTCTGCATTTGATTTGTTCCTCAGGCGGGAAGCCCGACTTCAGTCAACGCTCCATGCAGTTTTTCAAGGACGTCGGTTTCGCCCTCCAGCCAGGACATCTGCAGGTACGGACCACTTCAAACACACTTCACTCTGGCTGCCAGTGATGTGATTTATGTCCACAATGATGGGAACACTTGAGGCCCCTAAATTGAATCTATTAATGAGTCCATTACTGCTGAAGAGTGCTATCAGTGGGAGATGTTGGTTTGGCTTTTAGCCTTCAGCAACACACTGCCCTGCCTCTGTGTGAATGGATTTTTAGCTAACTTTGCTCATGTAGCTGTGAGGGGTGGGCAATGATTTTCAACTACACCAACAGTCGATTTATGTGAATTTCTAACTCTATTCTTACCATTATTTTTGCCACTTGATAGGGATACCTCCACCTGATGTTAGGAAGCAATGGAAGCTGTTTGCTGACTCCAGTTAAATAAAAATAGATGAGAATACATAACACTTATGTCTGGTAAAACAGTGCTAAGATACTAAGGACATAAATGTTTTTGTGTATAAAACGTTCTCTGTAAAGGCGTCATCGTTTCAAGAATTGTATCCGTCTACATGAAAACACTGAAAACAGTGTAGTAAATATGCCAAGCCTGTGAGTGGTGCTGTGACGCTGCCGCAGACAGACACCAAAACCAGAGAAGAAGACATGGAGCATGTGCATACATCATGAGAAATTTAAAGATACAATGGCGTATGCTGTTCCCAGGTCCACTTGTTGTTCACAGTGGTCGTAGAGGAGCAGAAGATTTTGCTGTTAAGCCATAACAAGCTCAGAAGCTCCTGCAGCACGAACACAACACCATAATATGCCATTTTTTCTGTTGTTGTCAGGCGGTTTAAGCGAGAGGTGGGCTATGACGTTGTTTCTGAAGCTGTCCAGAAACCAAAAGTTTTCGAAAAATGTGTGTTTTCGGGTACCAAAAAC
>JBAMNC010000013.1:0-189396 GCA_037902135.1 Cetoscarus ocellatus | reverse complement strand
TTGACTAACGGTTCAGTGATACTTGAAACTATAAAATCTGTTACTTTTACTTTTCTGTAATAGTGAAATAAAAGCACTAATTTCCTATCTAGGAGAACCTCATTAAGATTAAGAATCTAATTTACAGGAGTATCCTGGCCTAGACAGACAGCAGCACATTTATCATTTACAGTAATAACCCGTCCAATAAATGTCACAGAGCAAAAGGTCAACAGTCGAGAAGACATCTACTAGATATTCACAAGATTGGACTTTTTGCCCAAATCTGGTCAATCACTTTTTCCAAACTTGTTATCACGGATACTGATATTTTTCATCAAGAGCACAAAGTCTTTACTTTACTCTAACTAACCTGTTGCCAAACGAGAAAAACATTTCTCTCTTGTTTAAAGGAAACTCTTGATTGTTTAGATTAGATTAGATAGACAGAACCTTATTAATCCCTTGGGAAGACATCCTTAGGGAAATTAAGATTCCAGCAGCAGTACTATATAGCACATAAAAAGATATATAAATAAGATATAAATAAAACTATAAATAAACAAAAATATAAATAAGAATATGGCTACTGGCTGGCTACTGCTCCTTCCCATCCTCTGTCTTCCTATTACTCCTCCTCCCCCCGAGTGAGGAGTTGCACAGTCTGATGGCCTGAGGGACAAAAGAGTTTCTCAGTTTAATGTACTCATGCGGTGATGATATTGTGAAGCATTATGATGTGTTTGTGTGTTTTGTCAACAATACAACCTATTAAAATGATATATAACAATATGACCACTGACAGGTGAAGTGAATAACACTGATCATCTCTTCATTGTGGCACCTGTCAGTGGATGGGATATATCAGGCAGCAAGTGAACATTTTTTACTCAAATTTGATGTTAGAAGCAGGAAAATAGGCAAGCATATGGATTTGAAAGAGACTGGAGCCAAAGTGTGATTGCTGGACGACTGGATCAGAGCTTCTCCAACACTACAGCTCTTGTGGGGTGTTCCTGGTCTGCAGTGGTCTGTATCTACCGAAAGCGGTCAGAGTGTTAATAATGTCATGACTTATTAGTATATATGGCCAACATGTATGGCCAATATATCGACTGTAAATATCAGCAAAAATGTCAATACTGGCCGATACCGATATTCAACTTTAGACCAATTTCTCCAGAAACTGATATTGTACTGACCTAACCCCTAACCCAGAGCATCTACAGCCTGCTTGATCTTCCTCCATTGCCTTCAATATGCTTTTAAAAAGATTTTAAGAGAACAGCTTCCCAAGACAGTTTTTCCTGAAGCAGATTCCAGTCTGCAGGAGCAGCGTATCTGAAACTTCTTTTGCCCATCTTAAGATGAACCTTGGGGACAGATGGGTATAGTAAGTTTTGTGACTCAGTCACAGGGCAAAGACTGTAGCTTCCATAACTTTTCTTATGAATACAATCACTTAAGTGTGAGGGAAGCAGATTAAGTTTAGCCTTGAAAATCAGGATGTGCCAATGAGTCACTCTATAGATGGTCGAGTAGGGCCCCCAAACTTTTATCATTCAGAGTACAGTGATGCATCAGAGCATTGAGATTTGTTATGAACCTTAAAGCTCCATGATAAACACTATCCAAAGATTTTAGGTATTGAGAAGATTCATGCATATAAAAAGCATCACCATGCGCAAGCAGAGGCATAACAGTAGAATCAACAAGATGCTTTTTGCAGCAGTCGTATTCCTGAAATAGAAGCCCAGCCACAGCTTTAACTTCTTTACAAGTTGCTTGATATGAACATTAAAAGCATCAGTCTGTTAGAAGGAGAGCTGTATTCAAAATATAATGGAGCAGGAAAGACAATGACAAGTTAAGTTTGGTTTGGCATAAATCAGTCCATTTATAGAATATATCAGATCACAAACAAAGTTATGCAGGAAGTGTAGCATCAGAAAGAGCTTTGGATTACAGTTTCAGAGATCCTTTATGGTACCTGGGTGGAGTCATCACGCTGTATAATTCATTGTACCACAAAGCTGGTCTTCTGGTTCTGGACCTCACCTAGATCTGACTCCCTGGTGACTGCATGTGTCACAATAGTATCTTTGTCATAAGACAAATGCCATGCACTGCAGCCAACCACAAAGCAGACATTCAGCTCAGACCAAACCTTCATGGAAAACCAGATAAAAAACATCTCTAAATGTGAGCATGTAATGTTTTATCATTTGTTAATGTCAGCTTGTAACAATCATGTGTGTGAGTGCCTTTGGGATCATCTGACTCGCTTCTCAATCACTGACACCACACACCTTAGCTTATGAAATATTTACAATTCAGAAACCTAAAGTTATACACATGGGTACTTTAAGTACAAATGATATTTTGATTAGATGCCTGATTAACAGAGTCTTTCTGGGAAGAAGCCCCATGGAAGCTTCTTGATATATTTCTTTTATTTCAGAGGTGCTCAATATAGGAATATTGTCAATATCTGACATGCCAATACACTCACTGGCCACATTATTTTGTCCACCTGTTTAACTACTCATTTACACAAATGTTTCCTAAATGTACGTCTTCTTGCTTGACAGCCTGTGAAAACAAATTTTCCATTGGGGACAATAAAGTTATCTATCTGTCTTACTCACAACTGCAAATTGGTTCTCATTGTTCACCTAAAAGAGCAAATGGAAAGAGTCGACTTGTTCTCAAATGTCACATCTCCATTATGAAAGTGCTGGTAGAAAGTCAACAACACAATGCCTCTGTTTAGGAGTAGAAGTTGGAGTATCCCTTAAATAATGAAAACAGATTATTTATCATCAGTATTAGATGATGAATAATGTGTTATGTGCTTTTGGTCATGGTTGTCCTTACTGTTGTCTATACTGTAAAAATAGTGAATATTGCATTGAGCTTGATTTAAAGAAAATCGTGAATCGAATTGAAATCAATATATCTGCCAGAAAAATAGCAATTAGATCTTTTCCTGAAATCAATCAGCCCTAGTGACATGTGTCACGATGTAATATGTGTATTTGTTTCTTTTAAATTAATTTGTTGTTATTTATTTGCTTTCTCTTTATTTATAGTATCCATTATTTAATTTATCGTATCTGTCTAGTTACTGCTATTATTCCTTTACCTTATTATTTACTGAGTTTAGTGGGAATAAGTTGTACTGTTCTTGCAGAACTGACAACTGCAAAATAAAGTATTCCGAAAAAAAAAAAAGAAACTGCTGATTTACTGGGATTTTCACACACAACTATCTCACAGGTTTATAGAGAATGGTCTAAAAAGAGAAAATATCAAGTAAGCAGCATTTCTCTGTTGGGGAAATGTCGTGTGTTGTTGCCAAAGGTGAGAGGAGAATTGCCATAGTGGTTCAAGTCATAAGAAAGGCAACAATGACTCAACTAACCACCCGTTACAACCAAGGTATGCATACATATGCAGATATGCATGTTTTGGGGCTTTGTGTTGCAGTGAAGGGCTATTCCAAATGAGTGGTAGGGGAAACACTGTTTATGTGCTGATAAAATTGCACATTCCTTTAAAGTTGTGTTTTTTTCTTTAAGGTCCTCTAGCAGGCTATTGATTACCACACGATGGAGCGGACTGCACTCAAGCAGAGCCAGCTGTGCGGCTCTTGGGAGATGAAGGAGAGACTTGGGACGGGAGGATTTGGCCATGTCTACCTGTACCAGCACCTTGTAAGTTTCCTAAGAGTGGATGTCAACATTGAAGTATGTTTGGCTTGGTTCGACACTCTGTCTTTGTTTGGAGCAGGAATCAGGAGAGAAGATAGCGGTGAAACTTTGCCGCCTGGAGCTGAACTCCAAGAACAAAGACCGCTGGAGCAGGGAGATTCAGATCATGAAGAAGTGGGTGTACATTCTAAACCCGTGGAAGCTTGTGTGCCTATTATGGTCTTACTAAATCATAGCTGGATTTCATGTTCTGTTATAGGCTGAAGCATGTGAATGTGGTTCAGGCCAGAGAAGTGCCACAGGAGTTGAGCTCCATTGCCTTGAATGACTTACCTCTATTGGCCATGGAGTATTGCTCAAGAGGAGACCTACGCAAGGTACAAAGTGGGTATATTGTGAAGACCTTGAGCTGTTTGTGTCTTTCAAATGTATACCTTTAACCTTTTTCATCCTCATTTAGATGTTAAATAAACCAGAAAACTGTTGTGGTCTGAAAGAAAGTCAAGTCCTCTCTCTGCTCAGTGACATCGGTAATGCTTCCCTCATCTTAAATTTGACCATGATATAACAATGTGGAGAGATTAACTGATATTTTTTTCCACAAATTCAGGTTCTGGTATTCAGTATTTGCACGAGAACAAGATCATTCACAGAGACCTCAAACCAGAGAACATTGTTCTACAGGAAGTTAGTGGGAAGGTGAGCTTGTTTCCCTTTATACATTCAACAGCCTCTTTAATCTGCATTTTATATTTTATGTGTTTTCCTCTGCTCTCTCATAATGACACATCATTTCCCTACAGCTTGTCCATAAAATCATAGATCTAGGTTATGCAAAAGACCTAGATCAGGGCAGTCTTTGTACTTCCTTTGTAGGAACTCTGCAGTACCTTGTAAGTGCTTGATCAGAAATTATATTAATTTTCCAGCATTGTTTTTCCCCACAGTTTACTTATTCATAAATGTGTGTTTCAGGCTCCAGAACTGTTTGAGAGTAAGCCGTATACTGTGAGTGTTGACTACTGGAGCTTTGGGACAGTCATCTTTGAATGCACTTGTGGCTTTCGGCCCTTTTTGCACCACATGCAGCCTGTGCAATGGTGAGTCAACATGGCAGTGATGCATTTCCTCTGTATGGTCGGAGGAAACTGAGCACACATCCTAGACTATACCAGTTATTTGACACAACCTGAGTAACCTCACCTATGTGGTTACTAATGCCATCTTTCATTTTTTTTTATCGTTTCATCATTTTAACTCTTTATCCTCTTTTGGTTTTACTCCTTTTCCATCATTTTATTTCCTATTTCCTTTTATCTGTTGGTAGTTTTAGCCTTTTAATTTGCTTCCTCCTTCTTATCTTTGGTGATATTAATCTTTTATTTACTTTGCTCTATTTTCTGTCATTTGTGGCTCTTCCGTGATTTACCACTGTTCTGTTTAAACTCTTACACTTTTGGTCATTGTATTCCTCACACTTCTCTTTTATTTCTTTTTTATTCTCTTGTTTATCTTTTAGATTTGTCTATAAAGTACTTTGTAACCCTGTTTTGAAAAGTGCTTTATAAGTAAAGTTTATTATTATTATTATTATTATTATTACCTTTATTATCTTTGGAAACCATTTGATTTTGGCAAAGTTCTTTTAAACTAAGTTTCTGTTAGCTTGGAAAACAGACGAAGAGGAGAGGTTGAGACGGGTTTTATGCTGCCTGATGGACAGCCACAACCCACTGGTTTGCAGTCATATCAGACATGTCTCTTATTATGTATAACTTGTGTCCCTTGAACCAAAATGTACAAGTTACATGTAATTTTCTCCCCTGTTCAGCTGTGTGAACCTGACACACCAGATGGACCGTTTAATATAATCCACTAGTCCATGGGAAAGAGCCCATAAAATGTGTCTGGGAATGTGCAGAACCTTTAAAAAGAATATCTTGCGTGTGATTGGATGATTGTTTATGCAGCTACGTTCATTACGAGCCAATCAGACAACGTAGTAGGCTGTAGCTACTGCTGCAGCGTAAAGGACACAATGTGAGCCATTTCGTAGATCAAATTCTCTGCAAAACATGTCAGAAGTAGAGCAAAAATATCCTTTCTATTAAGAAGTTTGTAGTGCTGTTACTTTTTTTCATTTATTAAAAAAATGTGCTCCAGATCTGATAAAACTGAAGCTGTTAGCATCTATGCTAATATCTGTGCAAGCAGTCACTTCCTGCTGCTTTTTCGCTCGTAGCTTCCACCCCTGCTTTAGAGGACTCTGATTGGGCCATGCCACTTTGGGCCACTCAATATCATTGTAGATTGGAGCTTAGCAAGACGGATCAGCCTGATTACAGACATTATATTTGGCAGATCCAGCTGTACTGCAAGGTTACAGCTGTGTCCATTAAGACATGAATTATTCCAACTTAATCAGTTTTTGAACCGGGCTGTAAACTATCAAAATGAAACAGTTTGAGACTTTTATGGTGCATTTCTTAGCTGGAGGAGAAGCAATTTTTCAGACATGATAGCTAGTACTGGCTGACAGGTGTTTTATTACCTCCCCAAGGATGTTATGTTTCTGCCAGCGTATGCTTGTCTGTTTGTTTTTCTGTTTGTTAACAAGATGATGCAAAAACTACTGGACAAACCTTCCCAAACCTTTCAGGAGATGTTGGTAATGGCCCAACTTAAAAATGATTAGATTTTGGTGCCGATCCAGACAACCGCCATCAGCGAACAATCTGAAAATGATAAATCATTCAGCTTTATTTCCGCCTTTGTTTGGATTAACAGTCACATATATTTCATGTTGAGCTGCTGGTGTCATACAGTATAAATTAGCCCAAATCTAAACTGCTGCTTTCCCTTTTCCACAATGATGAGGTGGAAATAAGTAAAAGGAATAATAAGTGAATTGTTCAGCAGATCAGTTCCTCAAACAATGTGGAACCAGTTCTTGACATTGATAAATAGATCTTCCTTTTAGTTAAATTACGAATAAATTTGGTTATTCGTAATTATGGTAAGGAGGGAGCAGCTTCATCCTGCTTCCTGACTTCCCTTCAGTCAGGAAGTGGGTCACACACACAGACGCCGATCTCCCAAACAAATCTGTTTTTTTATCCGTTCTAAAGTCACTTTTAGAATTCTACCGACGACTGTGGAACCTTTTTAACCTTGCTTTTAACTGGTTTGTAACTGGATTACTGCTTCTAACCACTGGATACCAAAACTACAAAGACCAATAAGCCGGCAAACAACAACAAACCTAGCCAACCGGCTACAGGTGAGCCATGCCGTCACTTACCTCCTCATCCATATGTGACAGTTGTGCTGGTCTGAGTCAGAAGGTGGCCCAGCTCGAAAAACAGATATCCAGCTTCATTAAAATCCAGGAAGAGATCTCGAGGTAATTTTGGGCAGGACCCGAGCTGCCGCCACCATCGCCCAGCTGGCAGACACGGCCCAGTACTCCTCGGCCTCCGAGTCCCGGCCCTCCTCATCCCAACCTGGTGGAGATCCAGACCAACAGCGCTGGATTCAGCAAGGGGCTAGACCCAGATCTAAAGGCCCGATCAGCTCCACTCCAGTGTCTGATCCATGGATTACTGTTGGGGCCCGCAGTGGCAATCATCGTAGGACGCGCAGCAGCCGGCTGTCCTGCTCTCCTCCCGCCGGCATAGCGTTGGGGAATAAATTCAACATCCTGGATCTCGAGGAGTTTCCCCGCTCGCTGGGGGTCCACACGCACTGCCGCCCCCCCCCCAGGCCGTCCCCTCTGCCGTGGTTCCGCAGTCAAAACACGCACTGGGCAGCTGCATTTCACCCCGGCTCCTAAACCCAGCAAGGGCGGGGTTCCTGTTGTGGGCTACGGGTCTCCACCACCTCTCAAACTACTGCAGGAGACGGAGCTAGGCTCGCTACGCCAACCACCACCGGCCGCAGCACCATCCAGAGACTCCGCTACTCCCCAGCGTACGCCCGGTCAGACCACTGGATGTGCGCCGAGGGGCTCCGCCGCCGCCTCCACCGCTCCCTCCCTCTCCATGCCATGCTCCCTTGCCCGTCGTGGGGTAGGAGGCCCCGCTGCTGCCCCATCTCCGTGCATGCCGAGCAGGAGTGCATGGGGTAGACACGGAGGTGCCTCGGCTCCTGCGGGCGGTCCAGTGGCGCTGCGGAGTGCGGTCCGGCCTACAATGACCCGTCCCTCAGCTGCCGAGCCTGACCCGTCCGTGCTGGTCCTCGGCAGGTCAATGGTTCGGCATGTGCGAGTAAACAAAGGTCACACCTCCTGCCACCCAGGTGCACTCGTCAGAGACATCACCGACTCCGCCCCCAACATCCTCCGTCATCACCCCTTTGTATCAACAGTGGTTGTTCACGCTGGTACAAATGACCTCAGATTACAACAGTCAGAGACACTTAAGGCCGACTTCATAACCCTCATCACCACAATCCACAGCTTAAACAAACAGGTCATAGTCTCAGGACCCCTCCCACCACCCCGTTTTGGAGACATTAAATTCAGCTGCCTGAGACAATTACATATATTTCTTAAATCATACTGCACTGCTAATCAGATTCCATATGTTGACAATTTCCTTACATTCTTCAAGAGACCTGGACTATTCAAAAAAGATCATTGACATCCTAATTTCTCTGGATCCCGCCTTCTTTCATACAACATAGAACTCAGACTGGAATCGGCATGACATAATGATCAACTCACCTCCCCTTCATCATCCACAGTTGTTAAAATTGACAGTTCATCTTCATTCCACATTCCTGTTATTATCAGTAGAGAGCAGCCGCTTTTTATAAACCTCCCACAAATCATCCATTAATTTCAATAATCTCAGATCTGTCCCTAAAACTTTGTCATCACAAATACATACAGCTAACCAACCCCCTATGACCATAAACATGGCCCTCTTAAACATCCGCTCTCTACTGAACAAATCTTTTATTGTAAATGACCTGATTTTAGAGCACAGACTTGAATGTCTGTTTTTAACTGAAACATGGCTGGGTGCAGATGCACCAGTTGTTCTCACTGAGGCCTCCCCACCTAATTTTAACTTTGCATTCTCAACAATGAGTGGTAAAAGGGGAGGTGGCACTGCTTCAGTTATTGCAAACACTTTGACCACCAAACCTTTTTCATTTGAACAATACTCAAGTTTTGAATACCACTCCTTTGTTTTTAACAACCCTACAATTTTATGTGTGACAGTATGCAGACCACCTAAAAAGTGCAGTCTTTTTATCACCCAATTTTCAGAATTTTTATCAATCTTACACAGTTCCTACAATATGATTATTTTAACCAGTGACTTTAACCTGCACATAGACAATATTTTAGACCCTGTTTCAAGTGAATTTTTAAATATTCTTAACTACATGGATTTTAATCAACACGTCATGCAGCCAACTCACAACAGAGGACACACCCTCGACCTGGTCATCACCTATGGCCTGTCCGCCTGTGTGTCCTCTGTTGTTGACTTGGCTGTCTCTGATCACTACTGTGTGTTTTTTAATATCACTGTTTTTATCCAGCGGGAGACCTCTGTGAGAACTGTGAGGAAGCGTCATCTGACCCCTGAAGTGGCTGCAAATTTTGTCAATGTTTTAGAAAAATACCCCCCAATTGTCTTGCCTGCCCCCTGTGATTTTATTGTTGAAAATTTTAACAGTAGACTTCAGTGTGCTCTTAATTTAGTTGCTCCACTTAAATTAAAAAAGGCTCAATCAAAGTCCATAGCACCATGGAAAAATGAGGAAGTCAAGAAACTGAAAAGAAAATGCAGGGCGGCAGAAAGAAAATGGAGGAACAGCAAAATCACAGTAAATCTTCAAATCTTTAAGGAACATCTTAAATCATACAACTATGCTGTTAGAAATTCAAGAAACTCATACTTTCCTAAATTAATCACAAACCATAAAAACAACCCAAAAGTTCTTTTTTCGACCATTGACCATCTTTTTAACCCTGATTTTAATAACATTCAAATAACTCCTACAAACACTCTCTGTGAGAGGGGAAAGATTAACACTATCAGATATGGCATTTTATCCAACCGAACCTCTGCTTTGAACCCATCTGAGTGTCTGTCTTCACCTGAGGAAACACTGGACAGTTTTGTCCTGGTTAACGATGAGATGCTTTATGAAGTTTTCTCTTCAGTGAAGCCCACCACATGTCTGCTAGATCCAATCCCAACCCCATTTTTTAAGTCATTTTATGGATCTTTTAGAGATGAGCTTTTAAACATGATGAATTGCTCACTTCAGACGGGGGTCTTTCCCATTGCCTTTAAGACGGCGGTGGTGAGGCCCCTGTTGAAGAAGAGCAATTTAGATTTTAATGATTTTAATAATTACAGACCAGTGTCTCACTTACCATTTTTAAGTAAAATTCTAGAGAAACTTGTTCTCATTCAGCTTAATTCCTTTCTAGACACTCATGATATTCATGAGGAATGTCAGTCTGGTTTTAGGGTAAACCACAGTACAAGACTGCCTTAACAAAGATTTTAAATGATTTTAGAGTAAATTGTGATTCACAAAAGGTGACAGTGTTGGTTCTGCTGGATCTTAGTGCTGCCTTTGATACAGTAGATCACACTGTTCTTTCAAACAGACTCAAACACCTGGTTGGCCTCTCTGGTACTGTACACAAGTGGTTTACTTCCTACCTCACAGACAGAACATTCATGGTAAGTGTAGACACATGCTCCTCTAAAGTTCATAAAAGTCCATGTGGAGTACCTCAGGGTTCGATTTTAGGTCCTGTGCTTTTTAACCTGTACATGCTCCCCCTTGGCGGTGTCATCAGGAGACATGGAATCAACTTTCACAGTTATGCTGATGATATCCAGCTTTACATCTCCATGTCCCCTGATGACACCAGGCCAATGGATGCTCTTTTTAACTGTATTTTAGAAATCAAATCATGGATGGCAGAAAACTTTCTCCAGCTTAACTGGGACAAAACTGAGGTTTTAGTCATCGGTCCGGAGGCCCAGAGAGAGAAGCTTTTACCCAAACTGCAAGCACTGTCTTTTAATCCTTCATTACAAGTAAAAAACCTGGGCGTAATGTTTGACACTGAGCTGACTTTTATTCCACACATTAAAAATGTAACAAAAATAGGTTTTTATCATCGAAAGAACATCGCCAGAGTCCGCCCCATTCTCTCTCGGGGCCAACACGGAGACGCTGATGCATGCTTTTATCACCAGTCGTATAGACTACTGTAATGCCCTGCTCTCTGGTCTTCCCAAAAAGAATATTTCAGGTTTACAATTACTACAAAATTCAGCAGCACGTGTCCTGACTAAGACCAGAGGGCGGGCCCACATTACACCGGTTTTAGAATCACTGCATTGGCTCCCCGTGTGTTTTAGGATCGACTGTAAAGTTCTTTTATTGGTTTTTAAATGTCTTAATGGTCTTGGGCCTTCTTATCTCAAAGAACTGCTTTTACCCTACAAACCCTCGCGGACCCTGCGCTCCTCTGGCAGCGGGCTCCTGGTCATCCCAAAGGTCAGGACACACACACACATGGCGAGGCGTCATTCCAGTCTTACGGGCCTCGACTATGGAGCAGCCTGCCAGAGGACCTCAGGGCTGCAGAGAACGTTCATGTTTTAAAAGCAGGCTCAAGACACACCTTTTTAGCTTAGCTTTTAATTAAGACTTTATTACGACATTTAGTTATTTTAGACCTTTACATTGTCTTTATTTATGGTTTTTATTCTTTTCTTACCTTAGTGTTTTAGTTGTTCAATTTTACGTTCTAGCTCTTAGATTTTCTTCGTCTCTTTAGTTTTTACATATTTTTATTCTTTTATCTTTAGGATCTCCAGTGTTTCCTCTGTAGGAGCCCTCTGCACCACGGGCTATGGTCGGCTACGGCTGCAGGACTCTGTCCTGTAGGTTCTTGGTGGAGTTTTGAGGTCCATCATTGCTCCTCTGGGTTCTGTGTTGGTGTCCTGCGGCTGTGGTTGACTCTCTGCTCCTGGTGCAGACGGCTCCTCTGATGGCACTTCCCCAACTGGTCCATCTGTACTCAGCCTCTCATTCTCATTCTCTTATTCTCAGCCTCTTATACTTATCCTAAGCCCAATGTCAACTTTTTTAGTGGGTGGGTGGGTGGGTGGGGGTATGTGTGTGCGCGTGTGTGCGTGCGTGCGTAGCTGTGCATGAATAAATGTTGCACGCTTACGTGAGAGTAAACACTCATGTAATATGGGGGTCGGTAGATGGGTTTGACGAAATGTTTATTTGTTTTTAAGTGTAAAGCACTTCGAATTGCAGTCTTTTTATGAAAAGTGCTCTATAAATAAAGCTTTGATTGATTGGTTGATTGGTTGTCAAAATGATTTGGTCTCCAGTGGTGAGGATTTTTTGCTTTGGTTATCTTGATAACAAAAGTAGTCCATTCCTGCCCTGGAGGAACTGAAACATTTTTCACTCAGTGGTTTCATTTTTCTGGTTTTAGGGTAAACCACAGTGTTATGAGGTGTGCCGAGGCTTCGAAGCGTGGGCCGAGTAATTGAGCGGGCGTTTCTTCAAAGTGCGTATCGAGGCTTGCTTCATTTAGGGGAGGAGCCAAAAATGATGACGTCCGAAGCCTCGCTGCCCGGCTGTACCACGTGACTGCTTCGGGAAGTGGTTCAGATTTTGACGCGAGGTTTGACAGCGATATAAACCCCTCAGGCTCCATTCAGAATGTGAATTTTTGAAAGAGAGTTACAGTCAGCTGAGAGTTTGGATGGTTTGGATACGAGAGTTTGGATAGCGTTATATAGTTTTGAGATAGTTTGGAGAGTTTAGAGAGAGAGAGAGATAGATTGAAGATTTAGGAGAGTGAGGAGAGGATAGGTAAGAGGATGGAGCCAGGTAGGAAAAGGAGCATTTCCCCTGTGTGGGAACATTTTGATTTGATTACTCCTAATAAGGCAAGTGAAATCGACCAATATTTCAGACACATTAGGTGTGCTTATCAAGAAATGTATTTTTCACTGTTTCTTATTTTTTTTCAAAGGTGAGGTGTTTTGTGTGTGTCCAAGTTACACAAGCGTATTAAAGTGCCCTCTTCCTAGTTCCACAAGCACTTTCACTGTCCTCTGCTTGCTTAAGCCCTTGACACTTTCCTGAAGTGACAGAAAAACATGACACAACCTGCCACATCATATGCTGGGCTACTATCATTCTACGAAAACACACAGTACATTCAAAAAATATTTTATTACACACATATGTGATAAATTATGTAGAGAAATTACTCGGTCATAGACTTTTTAATTTTTTTTTTTTAATTTTTAATTCCCAAGAGCCATAACAGACAATGCATCACACATTATGTGGTTAAGATAAAGCGGCCTGTGATTATACACCTGGCCAGTAGGTGGTTTCGTGTGCACATGAAGCTTCAAGAGATGAACCCTTTCTCGAACCAATTGGCTCAAGTGGTTCAATGCCTCATGAGGCTTCATCTCACCATCACTAGTGAACAATATATCGTTATCGTATCGATATCGAGATATGAACATTCAAGATATTAATATCGAAAAGCAACGATATAAACAATATAGATTTCCCCTGCGCTAAAACTGCACTTTTCACATTCTTTTGTATTATGATGTTTTTATTTTTCTGAAAAATGCTTGGTTTTCACCGTATATATAGTACATAGTATTTATAATACATAGTCGTATTGTATCGTATCGATATCGAGATATCTGGCATGAATATTGAGATATGAAATTTTGTCCATATCGTTCAGCCCTAGCACACACTAGTGGTTTTTTTTTTTTCAGAATTCATTAACTTGTAAAATTTACAGAGGATTTCACAGTGATATTGAATGCAGGCCCACTTTAAACCAGATATATACAGGATTCAGCAAGGTGGTTACATCTACAATTCTTTATAACATCTGTATTTTTCAAATTTGAGACAGGAATAAGAGCGGATATAATATGTACTTTATTTACCTTTTGTGTTTAGTTTTTTGTGTTTGTCATCTGTTCTGACTTTCTGTTTGTTTGCTTTTTTGCATTTGAAGGACAAGTAAAGTGAAGAACAAAGGCCCTAAAGACATCATGGCAGTCGAGGACATGAACGGAGAAGTCAGATTCTCAACACGGCTGCCTTATCCAAACAATATGAGCAGGTAAACTTAAAGTCTATAATGAAGCTTTGCCATAATGACACAAAACAAGACGTTATTCATATTGATTCTTCAACTGTTTAATATTATGGTATGTTTCTGTTAATTCATATTGTGTTATGGAAGCATGTGAGCATGGAACAGTGGGAGCTCCACATACACACAGTCAGCCATGAAAACACACAGAGTGCTTCATGACATTGATATCATTGGCAAAACATCATGGAGTGCAGATATCCCATCTTGAAACAACTTTAGGTTGAGCATCCTTACTTATTTAATGATGTTGTCGTGTAGCTAAGCCCAATGCTTAAAGCTACCTTGACGGGCAGTAACTCAGTCCAGAAGGACTTGGGTTGGGGACTGAAGGGTGGCCGGTTCAAGTCCTAACTGAACCATGTTTGGAAGTTGGTTTGGTAGCTGGAGAGGTGCCAGCTTACTTCCTGGGCACTGCTGAAGTGCCCTTGAGCAAGGGACTTAACCCCAAAACTGTTTGGAAGCTATTCTTCAGGAGCAGCAAGCCATCACTCTGATGTCTCTCCATTAATGCATGATTGCAGGACCTGTTTGTATATGTGTACTTCAGCCTATGTGTGTGCAGCATGTTTCAACAACAGAGTGTAAAGAATTAAATTTGCCATGAGGAATAAATAAAGTATGTCTTTTCTTCTGCCAAAGGGCTAAGTGACTGACACGCTTACCTTGTACACCTATGCTGTGATTTGAAGTAAATGACGTCCAACTTTGTGAATTGTAAAATTAGTTTCTTTTATTTGCTCACCCAGTTGAGTCCAAAAAATGTGTCCATTAAAGCAAACAATCCACAATTCAACAAAAAACAAACTGCACACAGTTCTCAGTGGTGCAGCGTTGCGGTCAGAAACCATTTGTGCTCCACCCTGTCAAACAACACCTGATGTCACGAAGATTCCTACCTATATACACAGACACACTCATTGAGGACCCACAATGCAGTTATACCATCTTGTGGCATAATTAGTGTCCTACACATAAACGCCCACAGACATATACACAAACTAAAAAGCACTTGGAGAGCGCAAACCTCTGCCAAGGTAGCTCACATATTGCTGTTACATCTATAAGCAATAGTTCCATTATAAAGTTACCACCATAATATGACTCCTTGACCCTGAAAACCCACGCCTAGCACTCAGAATCATGTTGATATCATTATTAGTTAGACAGTTATTGAGCAAAAATGATCGCTTGCTAATGGCGGTTATCTGAATCACCACCAAAATCTAATCATTTTTAAGTTGGGCCATTACCAACATCTTCTGAAAATTTCAGCAATGTTTGTCAAATAGCTTTTGCATAATCTTGCTGCTGAATTTGACCTCATTGTATGTATGTGTTTGTTTTCAGGCCACTGCTTGAACCTGTGGAGTCCCTTCTTCAGATGTTGTTACTGTGGGACCCTGCAGCTCGAGGTGGAGGGCTAGATCCTGAAACAAAAAAACCCTGCTACTATTCAGTTCTACAGAATATTCTCCACATGAAGGTTTACTCTAAATCACCCCTTACTTAAAACAGATGTTATTATTGTGCATCTAAGGTTTTTTGTGACGTAAAACCCCCCTCACCAAGCGTTTATTCCTGCAGGTGATCCATGTGTTGGACATGACATCAGCGCAGCTCCACTCTCTGGTTTTGGGAGCTGAGGAGAGCTTACACTCATTGCAGCTGCGCCTTGAGACACACACTCAGACACACATTGCCCCGCTGAGTCAGGAGCTGCTGCTGGAGACGGGAATTTCTCTTGACCCACGCTGGCCACCCTCACATTGTCTGCCAGAGGGGCTGGTATGTGACGCACGCAAAGAAAATAGATGATGTGGAGCAGGCCTCAGTCACAAGTGCAAACACCACAGAAAACTGACTGTATTTTTTAAAGTCTTGTTATTATATGTTTTTTTTAAGACATTTTATTGGCAGATTTTAAACAGCTGACTAGTCAGTGAGTCAAAGCTGAAAAAATATCTGCAGGTATGATGCATCAATTGGAGAGTACTGTTTACTTACAGGTTTATCCTCTTTACTTGAAAAATAGAAACCTTAGGCTTATAAAAAATGATAGAATCAGCACTAAAACACTCTAAAGCTAATAAAGTGTTTTTTCTTTCTCTGCTTTCAGCGAGGCTGGGACAGCTTCATAGTTTTCTTGTTTGACAAGAGCCTCACTAAATACTCTGGACCACTGACTGCCAGGCCTCTGCCAGACAGTGTCAACTTTATAGGTAAGAAAAAGTTAATTTATACTGAACTGTAAATAACACAGAAATGGTAGATTTTTTTTTCGTAGCCTGAAACAAATGATCTGAGAGCAGCTCTATTGTTTTGTTTTTTACCACAATACAGGCGAGTCTTTGGATTGTTATTGTATGAAGGTTTATGTCAAAGATCTTGTTTAAAAGGTCCCATATCCTGCAAAATCATTTTTTTACTTGTATTGTTGTCAGAAGGGGCTTCAGGAGCAGAAGAACATGACATCTACTGTACAAAACTCTCAGTTCAAAGGGAATTGCTCTATCCTTCTTTAAAGAAAATGGCCTTAAAACGCTCTGTTTTTGACTCCCTGGGGTTTATGATGTCATAGCTATACAAACTCCACCTACATGTGTGTTTGCTGGTCATCACAAGCAGACTTCATGACTGTTCTGAAAGTCTGCTCCATGGCCTTTAACTCCTCCTCTCACCTCCCATCAGATTTCGTGAGAACAGCCAGTCATTGCAGACCTCATAATCATAGCCTTCCATAGCCTCCCCGCCCCCTCACATTCAAGCATTTCCAAAGGGGAGGGAAATTGAGCTGCATCAGATCCTCTATAGTGAAAACATTTTTATATATTTTTTTAACCTAAATCAAGTCCTCGCTAATAGACACCAAAGACATGATGTAAACATTCAAACACACCAGGACATGGGACCAACATTTCATGTTGTAACCATGTATTAGCTTGTTGGGTTAGCAAATCAAAGTATTATGGTATTTTGGTTGGACTAGATTCTCTATGCTGATGTGCTGGAGAACTTCTTATCCAAGACCAGTTTTTCCTTCCCATCTCCCATTTCTAAACTTGAGAATTGTTTGATACTCAGCACCCCCTCCTTCAAATGGGATAAAAGACATATTCATAGTATTATCTTTATTCAATAACTGTACACTTCTAGCTTCTTTTATGTATTGTATGGTTATTATCACTGAGATAAGGCATGGCTTTGTACACTATTCAAAGGTCCCATATTTTACTCCTATTTAAGAAGTTGACAGAGATTTCAGATGTTTCTGGATCATATTTTGATATCTCTTGCCTGAACATGTGCTCATATATTGGATTTTTGTATGCCCCTCAACCCCTCTGTTCCAGCCCTGCTCAGAATAGGCTGTTTTAGTGTAAATCCTCATGAGCTGTATTTGGCAATGCCCATTTGAAGAGAAAGATGTGGCTTTAGCTTTCCTAGATACTTTCCAAGGCCTGAAACCAGCTGTAGAATGAACAAACTCATGGCTCAGGAAACGTTTCCCATCTGGGGGGAGGTGAACCTATGTCAATGGCCTGTTTGGGTGCACATTTTTGGTAAGCGTTGAGCAAGAAACAGAGGGTTTTTTCTCCAGTAATGGGGGGTTAGTATACAGGCTGTGGGCACATATTTTTGTATTTAAAAAAAAAAAAGTGTAATTAAAATGTGAGCTTTAATAGTCCGACAACCGAGCTTAAATAGTGTTTTTAACTATTCACCAAATGGTCTTCCTTTACATGTTTTCCAAAAATTACGAGAAAAATTCTTGATTACATTTTCTTCTTTAGTTTTGATTTGCTTGTTTTGCATCATGGTTGGGAAAACCTGTCTTTAGATTATGTGATAGGGAAGCACTGCTGAAATTTTGGTAGATATCTGCTTCTTCATTTTGTCTTTGTCATAGTACTGTTTGTACTGTATTGTCCATTACTATTATTGAGATAAACTACCCAAAATCACTTATTTTTTCTATCTAATAGTTACCTCTGATGTCGACTATGACGGCAAATGCTTAAGAGCAAAAAAACTGCTGTTCACCAAGTGTGTACCACAGGCCTCAAAAGCTCTGAAATGATGAAAAGCCTATTTTGAGAGCAAAAATCATTAGTTTTATCTGCCTCAAGGAAAAACATTGGTCTAAAGAGCTTGTGACTTTATCAGAACAAGCTGTATAATCTCTTTGAAGTATCAAAAGAATTATTTATTATCCATAAGGCCTTGACTGATGAAACTTTCAGGGATGTGTACTGTAGTTGTTTGTCGGGACGCCGAACACCCAGTTTGGCTCTTTCTCTGCCTCTTGTTAGTTTAACAGTAAGTTTGAGACATTATTTGCAATACATTGACTGCCATCTCAAGGACTCAGAACTCAACCTGAGTAACCAACGGGTGACCTTACTGTGATATCACACGTTTTATAAAGTCAGTATTTTTCATACTTAAAGAGTGGTAGCTATTGACAGATATAATTTATATTTTCCAGGTTAATACTGTCTTAGTGTTTAAAAAAAGCTTATTTCTGTGGGAATAAGTTATTCTTTCCAGAATTACAGTATGCAGTAGGTTGGCAGGCCCCACATTTACACCACCAGTCCATGCCGGTTCGGACTCTCCGTTCAGCCCCAGGCCGTTCCACTGCCTCGGCTTCTCTTCGTGCATGCTCAGCTTCCAGAACATGTAGTTCCTCCTCTGTATATTGTGGTTTAAATAGGTAAAGTTCCAGATCTTCGTCAGTCCCAAAGAAATCATCCTCGTCCTCTCATGAAGTCGGCAATAACCCTCACCAGCCATCCTTAGTACCGATCTTCTTCTACTCGTAAACGGAGGCTTTGTTTTGTTAACCTGCTGAGAAGCACTTCTGTGGCTTAGTTTTGTAAGTATTTCTTTTAAGAAATTGCATAAAATGCTAATCTTAGTCTATAAATAGATAACTTAACATCATGCAGTCAATAAAAAATACAACAGACACATAGGACTGTCTAGAGTTTATCTGATGTCTGTAGACAGAGACAGGATAAAGCGCTACCCATATCTCCAGCACTTGAGCTAAGCTAACTAGCAGTTGGTGATCTTTGCCCGTCTCTTCCTTGTTACTGGACGCACAGACGAAAGAATGGTGTCTACCTGCTTGTCATGGACTCGGGAGTGAAGCGAGACACGAAAACAAAAAAATTTGTTGGAGTGTTCCTTCAAGCCAAAAGTTCTGTAATTTTTTTTCAAGAAACATCTCTAAATATATTCTACTGTCAAAGTTAATTAGTGAATCACTGGTCTTTTTAAAATTTGTTTAGGTTAATACTTTAATAGTTTTTTTAATTATATAACTTTTTCTTTAAACCCATGTACACCACACTGAAGAGTACACTTTGTGACTAGACTCACTGTTGTTATTCATTATTATATTTTACTTCAGTGAGGGAAACAAAGACCCAGCTCCCTCTGTCTGCGCTGAGGAAAGTTTGGGGCGAGGCGGTGCACTACGTCTGCGGACTGAAGGAGGACTACATCCGTCTGTTTCAGGGACAGCGGGCTGCTATGTAAGCACCCAAACACACTCATACACGTGGACCCACACTCTGAAACATCCTTACCTTAAACTCTGTTTTCCTATGTTTATGTGTAGGCTGAGTCTGCTGCGTTACAACACCAACCTGACCCGCTTCAAGAACCTGCTGTTCTCCCAGTCACAGCAGCTCCGAGCAAAGCTGGCTTTTTTTAAGACCAGCATCCAGCACGACCTGGAGCAGTACTCCAAACAGAGACACAATGGCATCTGTGAGTGGGTGTTAATTTTTTTAATTTATTTATTTTTATTTATTTAACTTTTATTTAACCAGGTAATTTCCCATTGAGATCAGGATCTCATTTACTAGGGCGACCTGGCCAAGAGGTCAGCAGCACACGTCATAATAAATACAATCTGTTGCTGTGATTCAGAATTTAATGTCATTACGAAGGCAAAAAATGTGGTGCCTGGTGTTTCTATTTGTTTGTGAAGCTTCAGAAAAACTGCTGAAGACCTGGCAGGAGAATGAAGAGAAGGCTGACGGCTTCATGAAGGTGGGAGAAAAGATGAGTTTAACTAAATCCTCGTAATCTTTCTGGCTGTAAAGAGTGAATGCTTCCTCTGTGGACTGTCATAGGTTGCAGATGTGGGATATCTGGACGAGGAGATTGTGGCTCTTCATTCTGAGATTGTGGAGTTGCAGCGAAGTCCATTTGCGAGAAAACAAGGGGATGTGATGGAGCAGCTGTGAGTGTCCTGATCATTCAAACACTATACTGTTTCCATTTGACTTGTTCATAGCTGTTTTAAATCTGTCAAGCAGCATTAAGGTGCCTCTATGAACTGAAAGAAATTTCACATACTATTATTATTACCTCTGCTCAGTCTGACCATTTCTTAAGCAACTTAAAGGAGTATTTTTTGTCTGTGTCCTGCTGCGTCCAATCACAAAATATCTGTCTCAGCTAGACTCTGCACAGTTTGTATCCTACCTGCTCCGAACTGTATCAGTACTTCTTTAAGGTAGACAGGACTGTTGTAGCGACACCCCCACAAATCAAACTTTGCTTTACTTTTATTTATTTATTTGTCCCCAATGGGGCAACTAGATGTGCAACTGTGAAGCAGCAGGAGCAGAAACAGAATATTTATAAAACTCTAGCACAAATACATAAAACTTTAAAAGTTTAGCAGGGTTAAAAAAAATAAATCTGACTCTTCCGCCAACAGCATAAAGAGAAAACAAAGGCAATAGAGCTGCCAGCCCCTTTTTGGCTTTTTTTGTTCAGAGAGTTAGGAGATTAATTTGTTCCAAAAGCTGGTTTCAAGCACAAAAACAACATGCTATCTAAGCAGAGGAGATTTTGGGAAGTCATACAGCATCCCAGACAATGAGGGGCATTTCATTTTTACATCAGTATTCCTGACTCGTAACGGTACTCTGACCATTTATGGGTCAGCAGTGCCTCCACATCATATTTAATCTTGACTCAGATTGCTTGGAACCCTGCTGGAGGTGATAGGAAAAACTGTGCCAGGTATGAGGCACAGTCCCTAATGGAAAACCATAACGGCCGAGTAAAGTCGAGCCGAGTCTGCCATGTAATGAAAAAGCCCTGCTAGTAAAGGGCAGAGTGTTAGTTAAGAAGCTACCCTCTTTATATGACTAAATCATTGCATTAACTACACACAGACATGCCTTGGGTTATATTAATGAATAGACCCAGGCTTGCACATTTTGAGGTAAGCTTAATGAAATGGGATCTCTTTATAGAAAGGTTGAGTTACAGCAAGCAAAAAATTATTATATATTATTAAGACTTTGATGAAAATATCTTTTTGCATTAATTTTATGATAAAGTGATTTAAACTCTCTTTTACAGTGAGCAAAAGGCCATTGAACTCTACAAGCAACTTAAAGATAAATGCAAAAGTGAGTACGATCATCACATTCAAAATAAAAATCACTTTTCTCTGCATTTTGAGGATAATTACCTCCGCCAAGGAGGTTGTAAAAATGATTAGATTTTGGTGGTGATACAGATAACTGCCATTAGCGACCGATTGTTTTTGCTCAATAACTGTCAAACTAATAATGATATCAACATGACTCTGAGTGCTAGGTGTGGGTTTTCAGGGTCATATTATGATGGTAACTTTATCATGGAACTGTTGCTTATAGATGTAACAGCAATATGTGAGCTACCTTGGCGAAAGTTTGCGCTCTCCAAGTGCTTTCTAGTTGATTTTTGTGTTGGTCATACATGTCTGTACCAATCATCCGAACACAATTTCTGTTCCCAAATTTCATACATATGTCCAGTTTTACTCAAGGATGGGCTGTTTACTTTGATGCATTTTATTATATCTATTTAACAGAACAACGGTTTAGGATTGAAGATTTTTATTTGTAATAACAGATTAGAAAGGGGTGCAATCATTTATCAGCAAGGCAGTGCAATATAACACTCAGCTGTTGAAGAGCCATGATGTACAGTAAGGTGGAGAAATACAGAAATAACAGGCAAAGAATTTAACAATGAATTTATGTCATTTGTGGGCTTGTGGCTTTGTGGTAAGTTGGGCTTATCATCTAAACGCCATCCTGCCAATCACTCTCCCCCTGATTTCCAACTCTAACCACTTCTGTTTTTAATAATTTTGTTTTCACTAGTTTCTGATTTTCTTATTAGTTTTAATATCCATTATGTTTTGACTTTTTGTTTTAAGTTTTAGTGAAGTTGTAGTTAATGTTATGCCAGTTTAGAGTTTTGTTTTTTTCTGTAGTGTAAAAGGTGCAGAGAAGGATCTCAATTGACTCCTTTAAAAAACACTATCATGTACAAAAAAGTGTAAAATAGTATAAAAAGTGAGGAACATTTTAACTGTCAGCAAACACATCCAAATTGATAATGACATGCCAGAGACAATTTGTTAGGTTTGTTATGTGTCACTTAGTGGGGTTGTGTCAAGACTTTTTGTCCAAAGTTTCATTGTAGTTTCTATGAAAAACAGCCAACATCTTTTTAACTCAAGTTTCAGTAAACAACTTTCTTGGTAGTTTTAGTTTTGGTGAAATACAACAACCCCCTGTTCCCAAATTAAAGGAATAAAAAGCCTAAAGCTCTATGCTTTGGGAAATATATGGGCGTGTAAACTGATTTGACTGGTTCACTGAGGAAAATAACTCAGAAGGCAAAAAGTAAAACTTTTTTTTGAACGATAAAAATGGGGAATCTAATAAAAAGTTTTACTGTTAATACGTTTCTTACACTGTGAGACTTGAGTTGAAAGACTCTCTTTAAGTATTTTCTCAAATGTGTCTCCAGAGGACTTCAAAACTGGAATACAAAGAAGGGATTAAGAACAACTAAAACCTGATTTGACTGGTTCACTGGGGAAAATAAATTAAAACGTTATAAACTAAAACTTTTTATTTGATCAGTAAAGATGGGGAATCTTTCAAAACTATTCCTGGTGATATGACTTAGTTTCCTAAACCGTGAATGTGACTTGAAAGACTCTCTTTATGGATTTTCTCAATAAATGTGTCTCCAGAGAACTTCAATTGAATATAAGGGAGGGATTAAGAACAATTATAGCATGTGAACGACATTCACGTTGTTTGTTCTTACAGGTCCTGACCCTCCACACGGCTACAGTGACAGCTCAGACATGGTGAGGACCATCCTGCAGACAGTCCAGAACCAGGACCGAGTGCTGAAAGATCTGTACACTCACCTCAGGTAACTTATCCATGAGTGCTGTCCAAATCAGGTCAATGCATTAGAAGTCATGTTATAAGGTTTTCTGTGTTTAATTTGTGTGTTTTTCTCTTTATTTTTGTAGCACAATTTTGGTCTGTAAGCAACGCATCGTTGATTTGTTCCCTAAACTGGAGAGGGCGGTGGAGAACATAAAAGCAGCAGAGGCAGCAGTGATGCAGATGCAGATGAAGAGACAGAAAGAGTTCTGGTACCTTCTAAAGATTGCATGTGTAAGTGACAAAGTTTTAAGATTTCTGTTGTGCAATACTTACATTATCAATTATACTGTAAGTAACCCAGTGCCTTTGTGATTCTAGGCACAGAATAATTCCCCATCACCATCACTTGTGCAAAGTGCAACTGAGAGGTGAGATCAGTACAAATTCATAATTAAAAGCACTCAGAGAGAGTAAACCTCCACCAAGGTAGCTCGCATATTGTTGTTACATATAACAGCAACAGTTCCATGATAAAGTTACCATCATAATATGATTCTATGACCCGGAAAACCCACACCTAGCACTTAGAATAATGTTGATATCATTGTTAGTGAGACAGTTTTTGAGCAAAAATGATTGTTCCCTAATGCCCGTTATCTGGATCTCCACCAAAATCGAATCATTTCCAAGTTGAAAATTTCAGCAAAATCTGTCCAGTGGTTTTTGTGTAATCTTGCTCACAAACAGACAAACAAACATACACTGGCAAAAACATAACCTCCTTGGCAGAGGTTATAAAGAAAGAGTTGTTCTGCAAAGCTGCCACTACGCACATCAAAACCCAGCGAACTTTTAGAAGCAAAATGCATGAGACTCAATTAACACTACTTTAAGTAATTAGGCTTTAAAGTCTTTAACATGTGTCTTCCCTCGCTAAAAAATGGCTGAATTAGATTTTGAGGATCATAGGTCAAATGTTATTTGGTATCATCTTATCTGCCTGTTTGTGAGCACAATATCTCAAAAACACTTTCCAGGACTCTGTCTTTAATTTTGAACCAATGTCAGCTTTGACTCAAGGACAAAGGCTGAATCAATTACATTATACCAACAAATTAACAAAAACAGATTAAACAGAATGATGACAGATCATCAGCCCACCCCACCCCCTTCAGGTCCAACACATTATTTCATTAACACGTGAGCCTGATCAAGACACAAATAAATGTTCACAAGCTGCCACTAGAGGTCACCCTATGCACATCAAAATCCAGCTGCTTTTAGAGGCAGAATGCATCAGACTCAATTAACACTACCTTTAATAATTAGGCTTCAAAGTCTATAAACAATGTTGTTGTTTTTTTGTATAACATCTGTGTTTGAGCAAATATCTTACAATGTATTCAGAGCTTTGTTTCTGTCTTTCAGTGAAACCGTACATCAGTTGCTCAATGAAAACCAACATTATCTGAGTCTGCTGACTTCTCTGCTGCACGATGCCACACAGGAGATGGAGCAAAGTGTTATGGTATGTGGGAACAGTCGTTATTAAATCTGTCTTGACAAGTTCTGTTTACTTTGGCAGAAGGCATCTGTCAGAAAAGATCGGATTGGTTGTTGCGGGTATTTTTGGTCACCACCTCCGACATGCTCATAATGTGTGCACAGTCTCTGTCTATTGACTTTTCTGTCTGCTTGATTGGTATACAGTCTGCCCAATATTTTACAGGCTCTAGTGCTAAATAAATAACAAGTTTGTTTGTATTGACATGGATCAAAGGCCAAATTTAAAGTAAACACCAGATAGTTACATCCTAATGAAAGGAAAAGCACTGAGTTAAGTGACCTTTATTCCAAATGTGCCACTTTGAGTAACAGATAAGTTACATAATCCACCACATGGCCCTAACTTGGCACTGCATCCCAAACATTAATGCCACATTAAACAGATCCAGCCTCAGTACTTTCAGGCTCCAGGTAGTGACAACATGGACAATACCTACCAACAACATGGCCTATCATGCCCCCCCCCCCCCCCCCCCCCCCCCCCCAATCCATTTGAATACCAATGGGCAGCAAGACTCAGGAAATCACCAGAGTTGTCGAGTAGAAGCCTTAAAGCCTCTCTCTGCCTACATGGTCTGCTGCAGCCCCAACACAGGATTCCCACGTGACGTGGAAAACCTGGAGAATGATTGTCCAATTTTCCAGTCACGGAAAACATTTGGAAAGTGAGGATAAAAGTAAAATGTCCTGGAAAAGCTTGGATTGCCCTGGGAAATTATTTATCTTCCTTCTACCTTGTTAGTGAACAAAAATCAAACATAGGAAATGACGTAAAAATGTACTAGTAAAAAATGCACACTTAGCCATAAAATATGAGTAGATTAAATAATGCAAGTTAATGAATAAAACATAAATACTCAAAACAATCGTGACAAAATAAATAATAAAAATGGCAGAATAAAATATAGGCTACTTAAACAGCAAATCAACAAAATATATTTATAACAAAACAGAGTAAATAAAGAAAAAAAAAACCCATAAATTTATAATAGTAAGACACTAAATAAAAGCCAGACTAAAAAGACAGCTAGCAGACAATATTCATGCCCAAAAGTTAGCAATAAATACATTTTAAGTTCAGTATGATACGGTAGAGCTAGCTAGAGATATTATGGAAATCCTGGAAAAGTCCTGGAAAATGATTTCTAGAAAAGAGTGAGATTATGTTTTGATTTATTGTATTTTCACCTGTCTTGTGCTTCACATTTGTAATTTCTAATGTGTTTCTACTGTCAAATGATTTGATTAGAGCAGTTTCAGGCATTATACATTCACTTACAGTAAGTGTACAGCGAAAAATGTTCAATATGATCTTTTTTTAAAAAAGAGAAATATAGTAGACAGTAGACAATACAACCAATAGCTGTAAACATCCTCTGAACTGAGAACACTGGAAGTGGACTGAAAATAAATGAATAAATAAATAAATAATGATGATAATAATAATAATATATAGACAAGTAAATAATAAAATGTAAAATAAATTCCTAAATCAATACAAGGATATAATAACTCATGAAAGTAATTACGGCAGAATAAGAGAGATTAGGGAAGAAGAAGACCCCCACCCAAGCATCCAACTGTCCCAACTACTAGCTAATATATTGTACTAGCTTGAAAATAGTTATATATAGTCTAATGTGTTTCTTTAAACGTCTCAAAAGCCAAACTAGAGACAAAGGTTGGAAATTAGCAACAGCTATGAGCTCCATCAGCTTCCTCTGCTTTGCTAAAGCTGTTTCCTGACATCCTACGGCCGCTGTTTGCTGACGCTGCTCTCTATAAAAGATGGTGAGAGGAGTGAGATGAACTCCACAGAAAAATCCACCCCAGACAGCAACAATACGTACTCACATTACACAGAAAACATAGGATAGCATAATTAAATGAATATCCCACAATGAAACCAAATTTATGTCCCCTGAAGTTTGTCAAATAGTTGTTGCATCCCTTGTCAAATATGCTCCAAGGTCCTGGACTTTCATGATCACACTTTGCTTGAATGTCAACTTGCAAAACCCAATATCACAAAAAGTGCTTCGTAGGGATTTCCTTCAAATTTTTCACAAACAACCAGAGTGACAAGTATGAACACACTAGATTTTGATCATAGGTCATCCTTATCCTGTGAATGCAGTATCTCATCAAAGCTTCTGGGAATTTCATTTAAACTTTGCACATTTGTCTTCCGTCACTAAGAAATGACTGAATTAGATTTTGAAGGTCATAGGTCAAAGGTTGTTCGTATCATGGTCGCTGCCTGTTTGTGAGCACAGTATCTCAAAAACACTTTCTAGGACTTTCTCTTTAATTTTGCACCAATGTCAGCTTTGACTCGAGTACAAACTGTTTGGATTTTTTAAATAATATTTTTTATTAATTTTATTTAAAATGGTTGAGTCCATGACATTATACAAAAAAATGAACAAAAACAGAATAAACAGAAAGATGACAGATCATCAGCCCACCAATGGGATTGTGGTATCCTCTTGGACAATTGGTAGTGTTAGCCTGCCTCTGTCTACAGTCATCAGATAAACTCTTCAGCAACTCTAAACAGTCCTGTGTGCTTGTTGTGACTTGTTTTTTTTTACAGCATTATGTTCTGTTATCTATTTTTAGACTAAGATTAGCACTTTTATGTAATTTTCAAGAGAAATATATATATATATAACTGAACTGCAGGGCACATGTGCAAACCACCATAAGTGCTTGTTGACCTATTCACAAGAGTAAGAAGGTCAAGAGTTGCAAGAGTTTATCTGATGACTGTAGGCAGAGGCAGGCTAACACTACCCATTGACTCACAGTGTTTGAACTAAGCTAATTAGCGGTGGGCGAGCTCTACCTGTCTCTTCCTTGTTACTGCACACAAAGTCGAAAGAATGGTGTCTACCTGCTTGTCATGGGCCCAGGAGTGAGGCAAGACACAAAAAGAATTAAGAGTAACTTCGATAGAACTTTATTTACACTCTCAGTGAAATTAAGCTTCCAGTAGCACCATGTATAGCAAATAAAAAGATATATATGTATATATATATATATATATATATATATGGATGGATAAAGATAGCTCTAAACAGTATAAATAAATGTAAATCTAAATAAAAGTATGGCTACTGGCTGTCTTCTGCTCCTTCCCGTCTTCAGTCTTCCTGTTATTCCTCCTCCTCCCTGGGCGTATCCCTGTAAAAGTGCCTTTATAAATAAAATTATCATTGAAGTTTTTATTGTCATGTTTTTCCGTCTCTCTAGGATCAGGACTGGAGCTGGACCCAGTACAGAGCAGTGGAGGGCCAATCTCAGAAGTTGTAGAAACAAACCAAAGACTGAGTTCAGGAAATCTGCTGTAAACAAGTGCCTTATCAGACACACACTGTCTGAGAGCTTTGTGGTTTCATGTTGTGTCTTTAAATACAAGCAAGACGATGTGTGACTCGTCAAGACGTGGTACACTATCAGGGTCAACTTTAAATGAATGTCATTGGACTTTGAAAGCTACAGTATCTCCAGCTGTAACCAAGATTTATTTATTTTCATGTTAAGAGGATTACCCTCTTGCTGCTGCTGCTGAACTATGCATGAAGGAATGTCAATAAACTTTATTGAAGTGTCATGTTTGTGTTTGTTTACAAGGCCTGACAGTAACTTTTGATACTAGCTTTTCTCTTATTTTAAGTGCTCAACAGTCGAGGAGGGGAGGTATTTGATTTTCTACATTCACACAGTGCACCAGACATCAGTCCACACAAATACAGGAAATGACTTGTTTATGGGACCCTGGGTTCGAGAGTCTCCTGGGAGTGACTGATATCTACAACACAAGGATAAAACCAGACTATCAAGTATGCAAAGTTTATGTGAAAACTACACAGTGAAATGTTTGGTGTTCAATCCAGATCTTTAAGAATCAGTCAGTAAATAAGTAGGAATGTTTTCCAGTGAGATATGTTTAACTTTTTGGGTCATATTTGTGAATGAGTGTCTGTAGGTTTGTGTGTTTGAATTGTATACATATGTTCCTCTGCCTGTGTACAAGCAAGGCTGCCCATACTCACATTTCCTATTGAAGAAGTAAAAACACCCATCTATGTTTATCTTTGTTTTTATTGTAATCTATCTATTTATTTACTTCTTTTTATGTAGCCTATGTACAGCACTTTGATCGACTGCTGTCGTCTTAAAGGTGCTTTATAAATATCTTGACTTGATCTGTTTACAGGAGCTTCAGAAAAATGCAGCCTGTTTCAAAATATAACCCCCCCTTTTCCTTAAGTGTTAGTGGCCTTTCTTTCGTAATGTTATCATTTTGCAGGGTCGATTGGATTTAACTTTTGGGCCTTCAGTGAGACTTGATCGTAGCCATTAGATGACCAGAATCAAAACTGGGATGGCAGCAAATATAGCAAAATAAAGAGTGGGGTCTAGTTAGAGGATAAGACTCCAAGCTGGAGGTTAAATGTTGGCCAGAGTAAGGCACTAGCACTTCTGATGTAACACAAAAGTTTACAGATCACTTATGGAAAAGGCCCCTACTGGGTCTTTCAGGGGCCCAGCCATTTCTTTGTGTGGCTCTGTGCACAAGTAAAATCACTGTAAATCCAATTTAATCCACTTTATCTATCACATTCTAAAAACTGTAAGGTCTACCAGATTGCTGCACCGTGGCTACAACCAGAAATAAAATAAACCCCATAGAAGCACAGCAAAATCAACTACTAAAGGCAAAAAACATTGAAAATAATTGAAGTTGGGATGCACAATATTGGATTTTTGCCGATATCCGATATGCAAAATTTTTTAATTCATTATCGCCAATACCGATATTTCTGGTCAAGAGCACAAAACTCTGTACTTAACAAAAATTGACTTTTTTCTTTCAGTGTTACAGTATATTTTTGCGAGGAGCAGATGTGGAACAAGAAAAACAGCATTTAAATCTTCCAAAAATGAAAATGATTTGTTGATATTTCAGCCTATATATGGCTGATACATTGGCTGTAAATATCAGCAAAAATTTCAATATTGGCCAAAACCAATACTTAACTTTTTAGGCTGACATCGGCCAATATCAATATCAAACCAATAATATCGTGCATCCCTAAAATGAAGTAAAAACATGGAAACAGGTCATACAGAGACCTCACAAGACAAGACTTTAAAGTATACAGGGTGGGGGCCACTCTGATTTCAGGAGGTATTTTGCTCCATAATTTAAGGGCGACTACAGAAAAAGGCTCAGTTTCCTTGGGTTGTTGCCTGGCATTAAAGATAACAAGGAGAAGCTGCTCTGCGGACCTCAAAGATCTCGACAGGGTTTGGACTTTTAAAACGTCAGAGTAAAAACTTTTGAGTGACATCAAATCTACAGTAATGTTGTGCAGCACTTTAATACACTTAATAATGTATAGTGGAAGGTCACAGCATTCAGCCTTGCTGCTTATGTGCAGAGATTTCTCCAGATTTTCAGGGTCTTTTGATGATATTATGGACTGAAGATGATGAAATCCTTAAATTCCTTGCAGATATACATTGAGAAACGCTGTTCTTAAACTGTAGGACTGTTTGCTCAATCAGTTGTTCACAAGGTGGTGAACCTTAACCCATTCTTGCTTGTGAATGACTGAGCCTTTCAGGGATGCTCATTTTTATACCTAATCATGACGCTCACCTTTGAAATGATCCAAACAGGTGTAATTTTTAGCATTCCTCAAATTTCCCAGTCATTTTGTTACCCCTGTCCCAGCTTTTTGAAGCATGTTAAAGGCATCAAATTCAAATGAGTCAATATTTGCAAAAATAAAAGAAGTTTATCTGTTTGAACATCAGATATCTTGTCTTTGTACTGTTGTCTGTTGAATTTACGTCGAAAAGAATTTGCAAATCATTGTATTCTGTTTTTATTTAAGTTTTATACGTCCCAACTTCATTGGAATTTGAGTTAAATTTTGAGAAAAAGGACCACAGCTTAAGCTTATTAAAGAGTGATAGAAAGATTTTCTTCATAACAACTTAATTATTGAAGTTTATCAGTTAAATCTTCTCTTGATTTCCACTACGTGACATTTGAATACATCATAGTTACATGTCACTTCAACTGTCCAGATATTCATTTTCCTGAGCCGACTTTGAACGCATCACAGAGTGACATAATGTCACCTCCTGCAGGTAACTTTGCAACTTTTAGTTAACCATTTCAGTTACAGCACGGACATCAGCACTGGACTCGTTGACAAGCACGACCCTCTGCAAAATTCTGGAGCCTTTATTCGGCTGTTTTGACGTGACAGGAAGGAAACATATTTGCATTCTTCCAGCAGAGTCGGGGATGAGAGACAGGCGGAGGTAGGGGACCGAATTGCTGTTTAATTGGTCGCCATGCTGATGTGCTTGTAGGTTGTCTCCCCCTCGCAGTCTAAATGTGGCAGACATTGAGAGAGGGGGGTCGTGCATTATGTTTGTGACATGCAGTTCATATGTGCTGTGCAATTCATCAAGATTTTACGTTTTAACCAATAACAGGATTTAAAGGAGCTGCATGCCAGGGAGCCATTAGTGAGTTTCGCAGTTTAGACCAATATAGTACGACTGTTACATGGTACAAGCGAATAGATAATGAAGTTATAATAGATAGCCAGCCTTAAACGTTCTTAATAATTAAATTCGAAGCATGTTTATTATTTTAAATAGTCATGTAATCATTGAATTCGAGGCAAAAGTTTTAACTAGGAGGTTAAATTCGCTGTAAACAAGATTTTTTTGTTAGTGTGGATGTTTAACGGGCATGTTTTTCGACGTATTGTAACTGTAGAATAAGTCAAACTTAAAGATTTCGCTTTCTAAAATAACAATCGTAAATAAATGTAGAAAGTTTTATTAATAATAAGTCGAAATCGTCCAATAAATGCCTTAAAACTATGTTTTCAAGCTGTCGTCCAATAGAAAGAAAGCGTGTAGTGTTGCAAAGCATCATGGGTAAGACTCCGAATTGCTCGATCGCTAAATGAACGTTAACCCGTTAAAAAAAATCAAACGTCTCCTACGCCACTTTATGTTGTGTTCTATCTGCGCACGTTACAGCGAACATTTTACCTGACGACACCCGGGTAGAAAACAGGTAAAGGACTGCCTCTGATATATACAAGACGCCCCTCCCTCTTCTTCTCGGATGTGAGGGCGATCTGGCTGCGACATCTGTCACCCCATTGATCGCTAGGGTTGATTCGGCTGATCTGGCTGGCTAGGCGGGTGTCCCCTTCCTCCCTCACCGTTCCATGTGTGTCCCTCCCGAAGCTCCGCGCTCGGTCGATGAGGACGACGTCCCCCGGACGACCATCCATCGGTATACCAGTAGCTGCGCTCCCCTGCTAGAACCTCCAAACAAGCTCAAGGCCCATTTGTAGGAGAAACGTAGGGAAGTTAAGCTCCAAGCGTCAGACACATCCAAATGCGGCGCTGCACGTGGCAGTCTGCCTTCCTTTTTCACTTCATACCCTTTTATTTTTAATGTTTATTAGGTACGTTCTGTTCTTCCATTTAAATGAATAATGTATTTCATTTGTTATTTTTAAACAATAAATCATTTCGCTACTTCCTATTTAATTTTAACTTACATCCAACATACGTTTATCTACATTATTATTATTATTTTTTAATTTAAATAAACATGACATTGTATTTACATGTTTCTCTGCGTCTTCCTTTTTATTTGATTGAACAATTTTTTTTTAAGGTTTAACTATATGGAGTCAGAACAGTCTCAATAAACACAAATGTGCACAGATGGATTCACAAATGCACACAGAAGGACTCACAAATTCATTTCAATGCACACACAAATGCATATCAACTCATATAAATGTAAAAAAAAAAATCACAAATAAAAAAACGAGATTCACACACAAAAAGCACATTTGCGAACCGTCTGTTATTTGTGAACCTCGCTGCATTTGTGTGTGGATTTTTGAGACTCCCCTGACCTGGTCCAATTCACAAATGCATTTTTTCAACAGGGAAATGTCTGCAGCCAATCAGATGTCGCATTGATCTGCGCATACAGAAATACTAATGACAGCAGGGAAATCACAACCTCAAGCGATCCATAGGCTTTATAATTTCTTAGACACATTGAGATTATTCAATAGTATGATATGAGTGCCACTGTATGAAAATAAAGGCTAAAGAAAGTCAGTATGAAAATGCTTTAGGGAGTCAGGTGGCGTAGCATCAGGAGAGAAAAGATCCACAATGTGTTGACAGTGAGTTTGGGTTCCCGTATGTGAGGATGGTAACAGTATAATTTGTCTGTTAGTTGGCTTTATAATTTCTGCACTTAATTAACTTGTTATCCATACTTTTTTATTATTATTTTACTAACTTTTTTACTTATTATTTAAGTTCATCATCATTTAGATGAATGTAAAGTTTAGTAAGGTTCATCCACGTCATTTAAATGGATGCTATGTTTTATTTTGGTTTATCTTCATTCTCTTCTTCAATTTAATTGAATGTAGCTTTTTATTTAAATTTACACATCCCCTTGTAACTTTGTGGGATAGTTTGGTAGTTTTGAGCTTTTCTAGGGTACTTACCTGGAAGAGTAGTGTTAATTGTGCTTTAGTAAAAGCTGTGAATTTTGTTTTTTCCCCCTTTTTTCTTCGAGTATGAGTCTTTGTAAATCTACTCAAGTGAGAGCAAAAGTGGATGTCATTTAGCATGTATTTAAATCAGAAGAGGCAGAAAGCTGGGACAACCAGAAGAGCCAATAACTGACAAATAACTACCTTTCTTTACACCAGTCTATTAAAAATGTATTTGTCTTTCATGCATTGTCAGAAAATAAAGTAGCCTTGGTCCTAAGGCAAAAACCATGTTTGGATAGCAAAATCAATAAGTCATTTGCAAAGCAAAATAAATGTAAGGCTTCCTGTGCCTTCAAACAGAAGTAAAAACTGTAATATATACATAAGTGTGACAAGGAAGTGTTTTTGTGACTTTGAGATATAAATTTAATAAAGCATGTATAGTGTACAGTACTTCTGTGTAAAAATCATAGTTATTTTAAAGTAACATGTCCTGTAAAATCATTTTTCTGTGCTTTTAGAGGGGTTAGCAACATGACACCCTTTACTAAACTCTCAGTGCATGGAGTAATATGCCATGTCTCTGTAAAGATAATGCTCCTTAAAACGCTCTGTTATTTCTTCCTGGGTTTATGATGTCATAGCTATACAGCCTCCACCTAAATGTGTGTTTTCTGCCTGTCACAGGCAGACGCCATGACTGTTGGGAAAGTTTGCTCCATGGCCTTTAATTCACCAAGGTAGCTCACATATTGCTGTTACACTTATAAGCAATAATCCCATGATGATGTAACCCCCATAATATGATTCCTTGACTCTTAGCACCTGGAATCATGCTTATATCATTGTTAATTAGACAGTCATTGAGCCAAGACGATAGTTTACTTATGGAGGTTATCTGGAGCAGCACCAAAATCTAATCATTTTTAAGTTGGGCCATTACCAGCATCTCCTGAAAATGTCATCAAAATCTGTCCAGTTGTTTTTGAGTCATCTTGCTAACAAACAAACAGGCAGATACATGGAGGTTGTTATCCTGTATCAATACAACAAGTTTTGGGAACATCACTTTATGTGAGTTATTGAATGTTGTCAATAGGATTTCCCATTATAAAGATCAGTGTTTTTTGTGAAATCAATCTGGATCAGATCCAGATGAAATTTGCCTTGATGATAGAGACATGGACCCCATATTATCCTGTAAAATTGGAAGTGAATCCATTTAAAAAATATATTTTGCCTAGTGTTAACTTATGGGATTTTTTTTTAATTCTAAGGATTTTTTAGCCTCCAGACAAATATACGCGTCACCACCAAAGTCTAATCGTTTCTAAGTTGGGTCATTGTCAACATGTCCTGAAAATGTCATCAAAATCTGTCCTGTATTTTTTGCGTTATCTTGCTAACAAACAAACATACATCGGCAAAAACATAACCTCCTTGGCGGGAGTGGCCCTCAAGTCACAGGTTGCCCAACCGTAGGTTAGGTACACGATTATCCAGTTATCTTATAATGTCATATTCAGACTGCCTGAGGAAGAGACTGTAATTGAACTGTTATTAGAAATTAAATTTCTCACGTTTTATTTACTTATAAGTGTCGGTATTTGTCTTTAATATGTGTACTAGCATGGCTATAATTCCCGACTGCCCCTGAAGGCACCACGGTGTAACTAGTAAAAGCAGAGAAAGCAGTGGGAGGGGGTGAGGGGGATGGGACGGTGAGTGATAAGGGCTGAAGCAGACGGTTCAGTACTGTGGTAAATATAATTTCCATTATTAACGTATTTGTCATAACGCTTTCATGCCAAACATTAGACGTATGTATTAATTTAAGTCAGGCTGCTTGCTTTAGCTGAGCTAGCAGTCCAGCGTGTTAACGTTAGCATGTAGCTTCTGTTAACTGGCGTTAGCGTCTTCATAACCAATCGTCAGACAGCTAGCTCAGCCGGCTAGCAGGGTTAACATTACCTGGGCACTGGTGTGCCAGTCTTTGCTGGCTGTAACATGAATTAAATCAGCCGTCAAAGTGTTGGTAACACATTAGGAGACATGTCTGTGGCACTAACACGTTGCTTCATAGATTAAAAGAGGAACTGGTGGCCAGTTTTCTTTTCACAAATCATTCTGTGGGCTAGTCGTGTGTTAGCTATAGCTGTTTAATGTTAACACTTTACCTGTGCAGTATTAGGCACTGACTGTCTCTGTGACTGTTGGATATACGAGTTAAATGTAAAAGCAGTGGGTCAGGGGTCAGTCTGGCTCTATCAAACTGATAGTGTGCAGGAACAGCAGAGCTCAATGTGACAAGGAAGTCTTTTGAATGGCCATGTGTTGCGTTCAGGTTACATTTATGACCAGGGCGCACCTGTGTTAAAGTCAGGATTTACATTTGTTGCCTTAACATTCATTTTAAATGAGCCATACTTGTCATTGGATTATAATAACCTGCTCCACATGCAGTGAAGAAATATTCAGCAAACCCAAATGTAAACCAGTCACACAGAAAACAGGGTTTCCCAAGTTGGTGGCTCCATGAACTTTACTTTGGCACTGGTGTAGTGTTGTTCAGCAAGATGTTAAAGTAAAATATACTCTCACTGGCCACTGTATCAGGTACACATGCAAGAACCTGGTCAGACGCTCCTTTGCCTTCGTATCTGCCTTAATTTTCAAGGCATGGCTTCAGCAACACGCTATAATAATAATAATTTTATGTATCTAGCACCTTTAATAACAGATGTTTACAAAGTGCTTTAACAGACAAAACAAAGGCAGAACTTTGGGTAAAATCAACAATCAGGTCAAACAGAGACCAAAAGAGACACTGAGGTTTAAAGCAGCAAAAGGAAAAAAAGTGTTAACTGGAGATGACTTAAGTACTAAAGGAATGTACTACACTAGTACAGGCTTAAATGTAAACATGTACATATGAGTAACATAAGAAAAAAAGGTATTTCTTTTATATATAATGATAAGGAGACTATAAATAGAGACAGTGCCCAGAGATTTTCCTCTTTATTGACATGATGCACCTGGCACATGCTGCAGATTTGTGGGCTGCACATCCATGATGTGAATCTCTCATTCCACAACACCCCAAAACCCATGTTATTGGACTGAGATCTGGTGACTGTGGAGACCACTGGAGTATAGGGAACTCCATACCATGTTCAAGAAACCACTTTGAGCTTTGTGACATGGTACGTTTTCCAGCTGGAATGAAAAAGGCAGCAAACACCCACACATCAATTGTTCAGATGCTGAGTCATAAAAATCTTTAAACCTAAGGCAAAAAGACTCTTAATGCTGCTCCAAAAAATATTCACTGTGTACTTAAAGTTTCTGTAAACTCACCAGAAACTTTCAATGGAAGGCTAAGCTAGGGAATGGAGGAAATATTCCATACTGGAAACTTTCCATGGGAATTATCTGGGAATTTGAGGTTATTTAAATGACCTTTATCATATCCAAACAAAAACGTTTGTCAGTGGAACTTTATCAAGTTTTAATTATTTTACAAAACAATCAATTTCAACTCCACTTCATGCAGTCCACAAATCAAATGTGTGGCCTCAACAGTCTTGTGCTCTGGGCTCAACAGTGTGGCCTCAGTAGTCCAGGGTTCTAGATGATCTGTGCACGTGATGGAGGAATGCACAGTTCATGTATGTCCAACCTCAACACCCTGCAGTAAGCAGTGATCTACGTGCATGTGATTGAGGAATAGCAGAGATAGTCTCAAGTATACCTGCATGAAATCTTGTTTTAAGATTATACTAGAATATATTTTCCACAGCTCTATTTAAAATCTCTGTTAAAAGCCAACCTTCAATTTTGTACATTCCAGGTTTATTAAAATTTATTCCTATAAATCCCCTTTAATGCCCATGAAAATTTTCCAACTTAGAAAGTTTTTGGAATTTTGCAACCCTATTTATTTCATTCATTAAAAGAACCCAACTTTTCCAGCCTGGCCCGGCTCTTCCTCGGGTACCAGGCCCAGCTGGGAGTGTGTTTTTTATAATTGAAATAAATAATCATTGACTATTTTGGAGGAGCAACAGTGTTACAATCTCAGCATTATGCCCTGCTGGGAATAGCCATCAGAAGAGTACAATGTGATCACAAAAGGATGAACATGTTGAAAATGAGATGCCACATCTCAAGGGGCTTTCCTTTTAGTTAATTTATATTCAACAAAGATGGTGCTATATAAATAAAGATTAATTGAGTCTATATTCAGCAGAGACGAGTGTGGTTTTAGTCCCTTTGTCTCTGCCTGGATGGATCCATCTCTGGATGTACTGTATGTATGTGAATTTATAAAATAAACACTTGTTATGAACTGGTGCTATACAAGTAAAGCTTTATTGATTGATTGAACATGGTTGGCAACAATACTCAGGTAGGCTGCGGTATTTAAACTATACTCACTTGGTACTAAGGGGTCCAAAGTGTTCCAAGAAAATATCCCCCACACTGTTACACTACCAGCATGAATCGCTGATACAAGGCAGGATGGATCCATGCCTCTATGCTGTTTACCCCAAATTCTAGCAGCAGAAATTGAGACCCATCCAACCAGCCAATGTTTTTCTGATCTTCTTTTGTCCAATTTTAGTGAGCCCAAAGATTTTTGGGGTATTTAGCTGACAGGAGTAGCACCAATTGTGGTCTTCTGCTGCTGTTGCCCATCTGCTTCAAGAGTTTTCATGATATGCATTCTGAAATAGTCTTCTAGATACCTGTGTTGTAAAAGTTAGTTATTTGATCAATTGTTGTCTTTCTGTCATCTCAAACCACTCTTGCTGTTCTTGTCTGACCTCTGACATCAACAAGGCGTCTTTGTTCAGAAAGCTGGTGCTCACTTGAAGATTTTGCCGGTCTGGCTCCAACAACCGTGCCATGTTCACAATCATTTATCCCCTTTTTTCCTCCTTCTGATGCTCAGTTTGAACTTCAGTAGGTAGCCCTCACCATGTCTCCATGCCTAAATGCATTGAGTTGCTGACATGTGATTTAGGGGAAAGCTTTTTGCTTCAATGAGCAGATGAACAGGTGTGTTTGATAAAATGCCTGGTGAGTGTATAGTGATAATGTTCCTAAGGTACAAAATCGTTACTGTAGATCCTTAAAATCTTTGAAGGTCTTTAATTTGTTTTTTTAGTTAAAGCATTTAAAATTCTTAAAAGTCTTCTTTTCACTTATTAGAGATCTTCAGTATTAACAGGCACAGATACAAAAGCTAACACAGCAACTGTGCCTACTGCCAAAAAAATAATTAATTTTTCTCAGTTTGGATCTTTTTAAGTGTGTTGAGACCCTGTTTATAACAAGCAGCATTTGAAAAATTACCACAGATAAAAGCAAAACAAGAAAACGAGAACAACACACTGTCACACAGTAAAAGTTTGATTTGATTATCCTGTTTTTATGTTTGTGGAACGGCAAATTAGCAATTAAAACTTTAAAGACTTTTTCTGCTACTTGGTCTCAGCTCAACTTTACTCGGTTTGGTAGGGCCCTATAAAATCTTATTTTTTTCCCAAATTCCATTTTTTTCTGTTTAATTTTTTGAGAATTCAGTTTCTAGTATTTTACGCAAATTTATTTAACCCTGAGACAAAGTATAAAGTAATGAATTATAGACACTCACTCTTCAGGTCGTCCTCACATGTATCTTTATGGGTCCGGTTAACAGTATGTTGACAAAATTTGCATAACGTGATCGCCTGACACATAATAATCATTGGGAAACTGTTCTGCCCTGTACTTTGGAGTTAGCCGGCAGTTTCGTAGCTTCTTTGCCAACTTAGCCGGTGTCTCAGGTGATCAAGTTACTGTTAGGCCTGTGTTCAAAATATCGATTTGGCAAAATATTGTCACGTACTCCTTGGGGATAAGTGTATCGATACGGATTCTACAGAATCAATATGGCCTCAGTGTTTGACAGTTGTTGTCAATACTCTTGGGTAATGTTAACAATGGCACAGTTCAAAGTAGAAGCCAAACTACATGATGAAGCACATGTTTCAAGTTTGAACTTAAGTCTACGATCTTTGAGGACCTGAATTTAAGTTTCTTAGGTTGTAGAATAATTTAAAACTCATCCTTTTTCTTTTTCTTCTTGTAATAAAAAACAAAACTTGTCAGGAATTCTCTTGAAAGCATAGTCACTGTTCATAATTTATGTGTATCGGGATACATACTGTATCATGGCCTCAGTGACAGGATACATATTGTATCATGAGGATTCTGGAAATACCCAACCCTGGTTACTGTCTTGTTTTTCATTTTTTGATTATCACTTATTTTGTATATATATATTTTTTTTACTGTTTTTAATTTGTCATTTACACAATTGATATTAACAATGACATCAATCAATCAAACGTTTTTTTTTTTGCATTTTAATCCTAAATTGAGAGTATAAGCTCCCAAAATAGGGTGGGTGTCTGTCAGCAGGTAAGTAAATCAATGTTTTAGCTTTTAAAAGGGCAGATGAAATTTGATTTTTCTGTTACTGTCCAAATAAGTTCTGAAAAATCGGCATATAGGATATCAACAAAAATCCAACGTCCCTAATCAGTAATGTTTTTTAGGGTTAGCATTGCTCTGACAAATCGTTCTAATGCTTATGTTTCCGTCTCTGCCTGCAGGTGAGTGCTTGCGAGGATGACGATGCCGCATGTAGGCGCAGTGTTTGCTGCTATAGCAGGAGTGATGGCCATCATGCTGCACTCCTCCATTCACAAGATAGAAGAAGGACACCTGGCTGTTTACTACAGGTAGATCAACAAATTAAGCCCTGACACACAGACAAAGTTTAATTAAAATTTGGACGTCATGCTGGAAGGGATTTCTTGGTGATGATGGATTTAATTTTAGTCTGATTATTACATAATTTACTGGTATACTGACTGAAGCCTGTGTGCCTCCAACCAGGTTGAAACAAGAAAGAAAGTGAATCAATCACTTTCAGCAATAACAAAAAACCCCACGCCCTATTGAATCACGGTTACACCTCTTGAAACATGTTGCTGTCCATTCCTTTGTCCCATCTTACCCTTCATTATAATCAGGAGACACTGAGACCTCAGCCTGATCCCCTGTTTGTGTTTGTTTCAGAGGTGGGGCGTTGCTGACCTCTCCAAACGGCCCTGGATATCACATAATGTTGCCTTTCATCACCACCTACAGATCAGTGCAGGTAAAGTGACCCCGAGCCCTGGAACCCTTCTGTTTTCAGCCGAGGCATGTGTAAGGCACTGCACATGAAAACCAGAATCGGATCTTCTATAAATAAATCAGCTGCAGCATGCAAACAGTTGCCATCCAACCATAGCTGCAGCAGCTTTATTTTAAACCTTGTTTATACTCTGTTGACGCGCTTGGATTCAAATATTTATAGTTGTTATTCTTATTCTTTACACTGCTTAATCAAGGATGAGAATTTTTATACACTGTGGTGCGAAGGCTGGGCAGCATGTCATTATGTCCACATGCATAGTTAAAAGTCCTAAAAGTCATTGAATCTAGATTTTTATTGTCAAGATCTTGAAATATGTGAAAAGTCTGGCATTTTGGAGGGAGGCTTTTGATTGAATTAAGAGGCAAAATGCAAGAGCATTGTTTCTTTTTCCATTTCCATTTTTCTATTTGTTTATTTTTTCAGTATTTTTTTAGCAGTGGTTCTTATTCTTCAGTGATTATACGGACATGTCCAATACCCATGTTACAGGCAGCAGTCGGCTTTTGAATGCAGGAGAAGGTGTTTCTTCTTGTACAAGAGAGCATCTTTTGTTTACACTCACATAGATTGTCACATTGACTTACTGTTATGTTACGGTTATTTGATGGTATATCCAGGGAAAATTTAAACAAGACAACCTTTTTAATTTTCAGTATTAAGTCTGTAAAACTAATAATAACCTTTTAAGTCTGTGAAACTCCTAGTGGGATATACAATATTATTCTGTTGCTGTAATATTTGTATTATTATTTATTTGTATTTCCCTTAAGAGGGTTAAGTCATGACAACTCTCTGAAGAATCTGCAGTCAGATTTTAAAGCATTAATATGTAAGAATTTGGTTTTGTTACTCTTTTGTGGCCACTGAAGGCCTCTGAGTGTAAATCCACTGTTGTAAAATACAGTGTTTTTACCTCTTTAATAACTGCATTTGTTTACATATAGTAAACATTTTTTTGTATTTTTATTATTTGATTTTTTTCTGTTATTTAATTTCTTTTATGTTGATTTTATCTGTATTTATCTCCTACAGTGAGGTTTGAAATAAGCCCACATTAGGTTTCTACCTCACCTGCACATGTGACTTAACCTTATTCACTTTTTTTCTTTAACTTTTCTGTTAAATATGTGCAAATACAAAAAAAATACGGAAGGTGGTAAAGTCGCCTGTTAAAGACGCTATAAGAAAATATAAACTATATCCTTCGATAAGGATTAAGTTTTACTTTTTGCATTATGCAAAAATCTTTTCTTGCATCATTGCACATTGTTTGGAAACCGTTTGCATGTAGAGGAAGAGTAGGCGTATTCAGCTGTTAATATGTTTTTAGTTTGTGGCTAATAATCTACTTCCGATAGGCTACTGCATGCAAGGAAAAAAAAGGCTGAAAGGTTTTACAATCTAAAAGATATCAACTTGGTAACACTGAAGATCCAGCAAACCACTGTACTCCCTCGTCCACCATCAACACAGCCAGCTCAGCGTCTGACCTACAGCCTGTTGTTTCCTGAAGGTCTTGCCTACAAATAAAGCCTGTCTATTATTTACTCCATTACGGCTTCTTGCTCAGTCATTCCACTTTTACTTTTCTTAGCCTTTCACCATCCTCTTTCATCTTTGAACCTCAGCCATTGTGGAAATTAGTGAACTACATCTCTCTGGCTGTAGCCTGTAGCTGCATGTGATCTCATGCGCTCGCAGCCAAACTTACATAGTGCTATACAAGGGTGACAGGGGGTCTCTCGGGGAGTGGGATGGATGTCATTCTCTGTATTGAAAGAGCTCTTTTTAGATGAAATTTAAAACTACCATTTTAAAGTGGAGAAAGTATTATTGTACATTATTGTACAATTATTTTCATAGTAGTTTTCGTCAACAACCTCTTTTCCCCTGACAAAAACCAGACAGTAACTACTACAAATTAAAAACTAACTGACATTTTCATCAACAAATAAAAATTAGATTAAAATTTTTGACAGAGACTTAATCCAATCAGGCCTAATTTGGTCATGTAGAAAGTAGGAACAAGTTAGGAATATATCCAATCACAGCTGCTTTGGTTGTGTGGAAAGGTTGTATGAGTTAAGAGGGACATCCAATCACAGCTGCCTTAGCTTGGTGGTGGTGGGATAAGTTGGGGAGCGATCCAATCAGAGCTACTCTCTTTATGAATTGATATATTCATGTAGAGCAGGTTCACTGTTTGTTGTCAGTTCTGGTATTTTAACTGAGATGCTCTGCCAGGTAACCTAAATAAAGGTGACTGCATTTCACACAAAAGCTCAATTTGTTTCTGTTCATTTATACATTAAAACTTTACTAGCATTCAATTAAGGGTTATTAGATGTTTTATTTTATCCAAGTGTAAAACATGACTTCAGAAATTCAAGGAAACATAAAAAATGCCTTACCCTTTACACTTCATATTTTAACTAAAACGTGAAATTTCATAGATCAAAACTAGACTAAAATTAAAATAATTTAGATGACTAAATTATGACTAAAACTAAAAGATATTTTAGGCAAAAGACTATAACTAAAACTAAATTAAAAAGTTCCGTCAAAATTAACACTGTAAGCCATCAACAGTAGCCTATTGGCCACATAATTTTCTATTTTAAATGCTTTGTCTGGGAAATAATGCATTTACATATTTAGGAGGCACTTTTGTGTTTGTTTTCTGTTTGTTTTTACCACATACTAGTAATCTTTAAGATGTCAGTCTAAAAGATACATGTTGACATTGCCAAGTGCCAAGTGTTGATGAATGTTTTTGTCTTATTTAGCATTTGGTTTGTGTAGGTTTGGCACAGACCTAATTTTATCTCTGTATTTTTTTTTTTTTTTTAATTGAGATTTTTACATCTAAAAATGATAGAAACATGATTTTTGGCCCATATTGCCCAGCCCTAAGAGTAGCAAATAATCTGGAGGACCCGCTGATAATAAACGAGGAAAAATAACCCTGACCATGTTCTTTTCCAGACTACGCTCCAAACTGATGAGATTAAGAATGTGCCTTGTGGAACGAGGTCAGTCTGATTCTATTAGTGAAACTCTAAAGAACAAAACCTTTGGATAAAATTCAGTGTTTAACAGATTTCTTTATTCTCTTCACAGCGGTGGAGTGATGATCTATTTTGACAGGATAGAGGTAGTCAACATGCTGGTACCACTGGCAGGTACAGTGTTCACATTTCCTTCCCTTTTTAACGGCTGCATCGACCTCGGCGGCTGCTCGACGGCACAATGACTGTCTGTCTCTTTTGTTCATTGATTTACAGTGATTGACATTGTGAGGAACTACACCGCTGATTATGACAAAACTCTAATTTTCAACAAGATTCACCACGAACTGAACCAGTTCTGCAGCGTGCACACGCTACAGGAGGTCTACATCGAGCTGTTTGGTGAATTCACTTTGTTTTTTGTTTTAACACAATACACAGAGGACCACTTGGGCCGTGTGTTCATTCTTGAAATTCCTCAAATGTGATACACACCATGGTGTCTATACAAACAGTGCCTGTTTTTTGTCTTGCAGACATTATTGATGAGAACCTGAAGACTGCATTACAGAAAGATCTAAATGTTATGGCACCTGGACTCACAATACAGGTATTAAAACAAATACACAGGAAGAGAGCTGTTAAGTGGGATAAAAGGCAGACAGACTAAGTTATGGTGAGCGCTTAAAGAAAGTGGCTACTGATAATTCAAGGTTATAAAACGAAGCGTGTTTGAAAATCTCTGAAGAATGGGTGTTAAATCATAATATGCCAAATGGGACACTGCTTCTTAAAACAAAGAGACATCTTTTCTGTTTCTGAGAATGAAAGATTTGTATGAGGAGTGTTTGTTATGGTGTGCCTGCTTGTGTTTTTATGTCCGTGTAGTTGTTCATCATAAAGGAGAACTGCTGGAGTGTGGCAGACTTGCTAGCTTTGCATGCACCCTCTCACTTAAAGTGATAGTCCAACAATTTTTGTTTTTGTTTTCGTGTCTCTTCTCACTCCCGAGTCCACGACAAGCAGATAGACACCATTGTTTAGACTCTGCATGCAGTAACAAGGAAGAGACGGACAAAGGTCACCCACCGCTTGTTATCTATCTATTTATTTATTTCTGCGTATTTTTTGTACAGCACTTTGATCGACTGCTGTCCTTATGAAGGTGCTCTATAAATAAAGTTTGACTTGACTTGACTTGACCGCTAACTAGCTTAGCTCAAATGGCCTGCCTGTGCCTACATTCATCAGATTAACTTTTCAGCAACTCTAAACGGTCTTGTGTGCTTGTTCTGACTCGTCTTTTTGCCGTTTTATGTTACGTTGTCTTCTACTACCATTGTATCTTCTTCTACTCCTAAACAGAGGCTTTATTTTGTTGACCTACTTTCGCGGTAGTATGCGCTAGAGAAACTAAGTTTGCAAACGAGTTGAGTCTTTGAACAGCTCTTTTAAGGGAACGATGAGAACTGATTCGCAGTTGTGAGTGAGCCGTTCGTTTGTGAGCCATTCCTAAATTTGCAGGCAGTTTGCATTCAAATGAGTTGGCCTTGGGGTCAGAGTGCTTATGTGTTTTGCGATCTTGTGTTTTAGCATGTAGCTATCCTTGGATGATTTGCTGGCAGCTGAGCTTTTTCCTCTTAGATGCTTTGTCAGAAAATCTCTCTTTATGTTGTATTTTTAAATATGGCAACACTCTCCTGGCATCTTAGACAAACTGCCTTTACATGTTGTTGATTAAAATGGAGACATTCAGTGTCAGCTTTTTTTCCTTTCTATGCATTCATGGCTAAATTGTTATGTCGCTGTCTTCCATCAATGCTGTAAACATGTCAAAACAGTGTGTGAGAGGGAGGTGGACCTATTAGCCTGTTGTCCAGTCTGAGTGTAGACAGTTCTGTTTGCTGGTATTAAGACAGACCCATACTCATTGCATCTTTTCCCTGTGGTTTATTGTTTTGTTAATTAATTCCTTCATATTTTAAATAATAATTATAATAAAGCCAAAGATGTCTCGGGTCAGATATAGATGGGTGGGCTGGTTCTGGTCCCTGAGCTGTAATTTGCTCATAAGAGTCTATTGTCCGCTTTGGCTTGTCAAATTTCTTTTTAAGTCTTCAGTGTCTCCACTAAGGTATGAATGAAGTTAAGGAAAATAACCCAGTCATCACCATTTAATCAATACATGTCTTACAAAATCATAAAACAATCTATGCTGACAAGCTCTTTATCACAGATTACAAAGGATCGTTTTTACAGCAGTCTCCTACTAAACCTGGTAAAATTTAACTTTCCAGATCTAGCATGTATTGTTCTGTGGAAGTTTCTGCTCTCCCTACTGTTCCAGAGAATAAAAGAATTTGAGAGTATTGATTGTGGCAAGGGCAAGATTCAACCCTATGTAAGACAAATCCAGCTGTCTGACCAATCATTCACTTTTCTTCACAACACTTCTGAATAAAAACCAAATCTTTAACATTGATTTAACAAACTTAAGAAGTTAACCACTTTGTTTTCTCTTCTCACTAACCTGTTTCCTGATGTAGGCTGTCCGCGTCACCAAGCCAAAGATCCCAGAGTCCATCAGGAGGAACTTTGAACTCATGTAAGTTTTTAAGTATTTTTTTTTTCAAGTGTCATGTTCAGGGATGGGAATTGAAAACTAACACTGTTGAGTGTTAGTACAGTGATAACACTGTATGCACAGAAGTGAAAATCAGAAGTGACATGTCTGATATTGTTGCCATGGAAAACCTTTGTGGGCTAACTTTTATCTGGACAAAAAGTCCACCGGAATCGTTAAGGGAATCATTAAAGAACTGGATCGATAAGGGGGATTTGTGTCGATTTAATCATATAAATTCCCCTATCGCTATGCAGCACAGCATTAAATATAGTGGCGTGTCTGACATTGTCGCCACGGAAAACCTGTGTGGGCCAACTTTTATCCACACAAAAATTCCACCAGAATTATTAAGGGAATTGTCAAAGAATTGGATCGATAAGCAGAATCAATAAGGGAATCAGTATCAACAAAATTGTATCAATTCCCACTGTCCCTATGCAGCACTGCATTAAATATAATGACACATGTCTGACATTGCTGCCACTAAAATGTTGTGTAGCTTTTGCCCACACAGAAAATCCACAAAAAATAAAGGAATCATTAAAGAATTTGATCAATGTGCAGAATTGATAATGGCATTGGTATCAATAAAATGTTTTTAATTCACATTCCTTGTGATGTCTGTGTTTAAGAAATGTCTCCTGTTACCCCCTACATGGCTCAAAAAAGACCACACAGAGAGAAATATTTGTCAGAACCTTTGTGTTTACGTCCGTGTGTGCAGGGAGGCCGAGAAGACTCGTCTGTTGATTACGGCTCAGACTCAGAAGGTGGTGGAAAAGGAGGCAGAGACGGAGCGGAAGAAGGCTATTATTGGTAAAGCTGATGTCTTACTGTAGATGAGCATGTCGGCTTTGTATTTGCATAAACATTGCTATAATTTTAGCAGTTCCCTTTGCCAGTTCATTCAGGCGTAGCCTCAAATCTTCCTCCCTCTGTTTAGTTTTTAAAGTGCAAAATTCTCCACCCAACAGAGGCTCAGAAAGTGGCCCAGGTTGCAGAGATCCAGTTCCAGCAGAAGGTGATGGAGAAGGAGACGGAGAGGAAGATTTCTGAAATCGAGGGTTAGTCGCACTACTTTCCCGTGAGAAAGACTTGTGTGACTGTATGCAGTTGAATCTGGTGACATGTCACTCCCTCAAGCAAATCTCACTGTTCAATATCTCCGTGTGTTTCAGATGCTGCTTTCCTGGCCAGAGAGAAGGCTAAAGCTGATGCAGAATATTACACCGCTGCCAAGTTTGCAGAAGCAAATACGGTATGAAACAAAGCTCATCACACAAAATTGAAAGCTTTTATTTAAACACAAGCCCTCAAGGGTACTTTATGATTTTATGATTGTTGAAAATGACAAATTTTGGCAAAAAAAAATCATAGGCTATAAAAATATTACTGAAAGAGCCTTTGGGAGCCAGTATGTGACGGCCACCATATTGGTGACGTTGCTGAACGTGATCAAAACGTAAGGTGAAGATAAAATGTCAAAGAGATGTAAATATTGAGGCTTGAAACTTTCTTTTCTGCACAATATCTTCAGGATCAAAAAAACTTTATTAATCCCCAAGGGGAAATTTGCCTGTTCCAGTTGCATTTATACACAGTATAGCAGTAGGAATATCAAATAAAGACATTAAAATAGATAAGAGCATGAAATTTTAAGTAAAAATTTAAGTAAGTAGGTTGCAATATGAGTCTTTAAGCTATATCAACTTCCCTATGGAAAAAAAAAAAGTAAAAAAGAGACTATATACAAGGTCAAGGAATTAGACTATTAACATTAACAGTATTTACAATATGAATATAAAAATGACAGCACTGTTTGACTGAAGGCAAAGTTTGGAAGTAAGGATATTGCACTAGGTATTATGTTTGCTTATTAACAAATACCAGAGGTAAAAACTGTGGAAAAAAAACATGAAAAATGTTTATTGTCTTAGACGACAAGGAAGTGAGTCAGTCGTAGATGCTGGCATTCTTAGCGGGGGGAGGAAAGAGCCTACAGGCCCATATTTTGCCTTGAATTGGGGTCATATATTAATTTTTTATGACTGAGTATATTCACAATCCTGAGTACCGCTAATCCAGCTGCACTCTTTCTGAGATGATGTATTGGAGCTCCTGTCAGTTTGAGACCCCCCCTTCCCTTGTGGGCCCAGTCCACTCTGATTGGTTGGCTGTGTTGTGGGTCTTGTCAGCGCTGTTTTTGCTGTTTATCTGATGACTGTAGGCAGATGCAGGCTAACGCTTCCCATTGACTCTTAGTGTTTGAGCTAAGCTAATTAGAAGCTCTGCAAGTCTCTTTCTTGTTACTGCACACACAGCTGAAAGAATGGAGTCTACCTGCTTGTTGTGGACTCAGGACTGAGACAAGACAGGAAAAGAAAAAAACTGTTGGACTATCCCTTTAAGGTTTGTGTGCTAAAGTTGATAGTACGTTCCATTTACATGGGAACTGGGAAGAGGAGAGTGGGAATTATGTCATTTCCGAGTTATCAGTGTTGCAATTAGAGTCAATCAGAGTCGAAAAAATACTCGCCTACCCACCAGGCTATTGTTAGCTGTTGTTAGCACGCCCTGCGTTGTAGTTCGCACATACCACATGAAGAATGTAAATAACACTATTGCAGTGTGTCTACATATAAACATTGAACAATACTATGTATACCGCTGATTAAGTGTGACAAACACTAGTCAGAAGTGCTAATAAACAGAATATTACAGGAGATTAATAACTGTTTACACTGGTGGCAGCCATCTTCGATTGTCAATTCAGGGGTGGTGAAGATCCCCCCGACTTCCCAGTACAACTGGAACGCAGCATTAGTCTCTTAAAACAGTGTATAGATACAAAATCTGTAGGCAAGTTACAAGATTTGGCTAAATTGTCTTGATCATATTAGTCAATTTCTTTAAAGGTTAAAGACTCTAAAACTGACAAACTTTTTCACCCGTCCTAAACTTTTCCAGGTCACATTCAGGCTCACAGCACTTTTCTTATTACCAATGGTATAATTATCTGTGATCTGATCCTCACACTCTGTTGTCCCCTCTGAATCTTTGCAGTTGAAGTTAACCCCGGAGTACCTGGAGCTGATGAAGTACCAGGCCATAGCGGCTAACAGTAAGATCTACTTTGGCCAGGACATTCCTAACATGTTTGTGGAAGGAGCCAACAACCCCCCGAAGTCTTCGCGTTCCTCTAACCTGCCCAACGAGCAACAGGACTTACTGAAATCCAAACCAAAGGGGCTGTGAGTCCTGGGATCTGCCTCTGCACAGAACAGGAGAGCACTGAACTGAAGGTGACGGGCGGGACGAGCTTTGCAGCTAGTGTGCTAAACTACACACTTCAGTCTTAATGTAAACGGCAGAGAGTGAGTGTGGAAACTTAAGGACAAGCAGGAGCGAGTGCTAGGATTGATGCCATAGTTAAAATCAAAGCATAATTAATGCTTATGCCTGGGAAGGCGGCGAGGAGCAGTCGCCCTAATTTACACGTGCTTGCAATCAGTGCAGTGTTTAACTTTGCTGTTGGCTCTGCATTTATTTTCTTTGTTGTATGCGAGAGGAGTGATTTTTTTTTTTCTTATGAAATGATTCTTAGTGATTACTTTCTGGTTAGGTTGAACTGGAATCTGGATAGGTGACACTAATTAAATGGTTTTTGTAAGGTGAGAACAGCGGGCAGGTCGTCTCTGTGCCATCTTCTCTGACACTAATTCACTGGTCGGCTCTTCTCTCTCAGTGCGAGTCAGTGCGAGGGCTGCTTTGGCACAAATTTATACAAAATGCTGCTTGTGGATGAAGAGGTTATGACGAGATATGTCGGATTGCACGTGTAAGGTTGTCAAAAAATTCTGTTACATCAACTCCTTTTTAATACCACATGGGGGACTGAGCAATGTGAGACAAACATAACTAGAAAGCACTCGGAGAGCACAAACCCCCACCAGGGTAGCTCACTTATTGCTGTTACATCTATAAGCAGTAGTTCCATAATAAAGTTACAATCATCATATCATTCCTCAACCCTGAAAACCCACACCTAGTACTCACAATCATGTTGATATCATTATTAGTTAGACAGTTATTAAGCAAAACTGATCGTTCACTGATGGCAGTTATCTGGATCACCACCAAAATCTAATCATCTCTAAGCTGGGCAATTATCAACATCTCCTGAAAATTTCAGCAAAATCCATCCAGTAGTTTTTGTGTAATCATGCTAACAAACAAACAAATAAACACTGGCAGAAACGTAGCCTCCTTGGCAGAGGTAAGAATCTCATAGGGCTGGAAAATATATGGATTAAATTGATTAATCCAAAGTATTTTCTGCAAAGGATTTAAAAATTAAAAATCAAGATTTTTTTTGACTTACTCCAATTGTAAGTTGCTGCAATGTTTGAAAATATAAATACTGGAAATGTACAGTTTTTATGATGGTTGGCTAATAGACAGGGTTTTATTTTTGTTTTCTTTTTTGAGAGGGAAAAAAATATTCAAATCGTAAATCGAGTGTTGTTGAAAAAACAGGGGATTTTATATTTATGCCATATCGCCCAGCCCTATAATCTCAACCAAGGGGGTATGATTTTGCCGGCATTTGTTTTGTTTCTCTCAAAGTTTGGGATGATCATGATGGCCTTGGCATTTAGAAACCAAAACCTTGTCAGGTCATTCTAAGTGCAAAATTTGACAAAAATCTGTCAAAGCATCAACAAGCATGGGGTGATCATGAGGCCCATAAAAATTGGCCTTTGACCTGTAATGCTCAAGCTGTAAGTAGTTAATCATATATATAGTACACCTATTTGATGATCCATTAAGCATTATTAATGTAAAGAAAAGTAAATGATTACAGCTCTCTTTACCAACACTTGACCTCTGCTGGGAGTTTTCAGATCTGTGATCACTTTTATTCAATCCCTGCTTTTTCTTTACAGGCATCTTCGAATCACAAAATCCATAACTGCCACCATTATTCCCAGTCCAAAACATCGATGTCCCTAAATGATCCAGAGCCCTTTCCCACAGTCTTCAAAGCTCTTAGCCTTTCATTCTTCTCAATTACCACTTCCTTTCACCCCATCTCCCCCCTCCCTCACTTTTGCTATCTTAATCCTCTTTGCGGATTTCTCTCTCCATTTCGTCATCCTCTCCCTCTCGTCACCATCTCTCCTGTTGCTCTCACCAGTCCCCCATTTCTTTTAAACTGGTCACCCCACCAGTTATCCCTGTTTCTCACTGAGCTCAATTACTTTGACCCTTAACCTCCAAAATCTATTCTGATTATTAACTCCGCCTAAAAAGTGGTTGTTTTTGACGCCATTTGTCCATTTACCTCTTTGTGTGTCTGTTAACTTGATAACTTGATCAGTTAAAGGATAAGTTCGGTTTTTTGACACCTGGACTTTATTTTTAGGATTAAATACGCTCGTAGACTCACCCAGACAATTTTGGCGGAGCTTGTAGCCGTTTTCGAGCAATTTAGATCCATCCGACGGCGTTTTTTTCTCATGCCATAGTAGCGGACAGGGCCAGAAATCGAAGCCCCTAAATTAGACATTATCTGCTGCGAAACTCGCTCATTTCAGCTACATTTTATAAATGAATGGCCAGTGTTATCACCATGTCAGCTCAACTTTGTTGTTATGGTCATCCGGGGCTTTACAAGGATGGGTAACTTTTGGTGACGTCATAGACAAGAACATGAGTAGAGCCGCTGTTGTTGCTAGGCTACACGGCTACACGGCTATTTTTGAGCAACATGGCGGAATATTTATCTGATGTGGAAGTGTCTGACGACGACTTTGAGTATAATGGATGCCTGTATCGTTTTGAGCCAGAATATACCGATGAGGAGCTATTTGAAAGGAGGATGCAGAGGGAAAGAGCCGAACAGCTGGCCAGAGAACAAGCAACCACTGTACGTCCACGAATGGGGGCTAACTGGTGGTGTTGTTGTGGACATTGCATGGCAATGGCAACAGAGGAGTGAGTTTCGCAACAGATAATGTCTAATTTAGGGGCTTCGATTTCTGGCCCCGCCTGCTACTATGGCATGAGAAAACATGCCGTCAGATGGATCTAAATTGCTCGAAAACGGCTCCGAGCTCCGCCAAAATTGTCTGGGTGAGTCTACAAGCGTATTTAATCCTAAAAATAAGGTCCAGGTGTCAAAAAACCAAACTTGTCCTGTAAGAGCAGATTTTGATAAAGTTTGAAGGAAATGTTGGTCATGACACAAGGAAGAAGTGATTCAATTCTGGATGTGGATCCAGAAATTTAGTGTCAGAAATGCCTTAGCAGAGGTTTGAGCTCTCGCAGCACATCTAGTTTCTCAATACTTTTAAGCTAAATAAAGACACACAACAAATTCTCTATATTTTTCTGTCTCAAAGAGATGAAACTAAAAGTGAGAGCTCAAACCTTCGCCAAGGCATTTCCAACACTGACCGGTGAGTACTGCCCTTTCTCCCGCTGTCAAGAAATCTTTGAAGAAATTCCTCAATCCACATCCAAAGTATAATCACTCCTTCCTTGTGCAATAACCAACAGTCCCTGAAATGTCATCAAAATCCACCCATAACTTTTGAGTTATCCTGTTTACAAACTAGCAAACAAACACCAGCAAAAACAGTACCTCCTTAACCAAGTCACCTATCAGTCAAATACACACTGGCCAAATGTCAGATGTTACACGAGCACTTATTTGGAAAGCCAGCTACTAGAAAAGCACTCAGAGAGCGCAGACCTCCGCCAAGCAGCTTCCGTCCACTTTGGCGAAAATGGTCTTATCTGGCAATGTTAAAGAATCCTTTAAAAAATTCCTGGATCCAGACGGGGATCCGGATCACCCCCAAAATTTAATCAGTTTTTCCATATCCCATTTTTGACAATTCCTGAAAATTTCATCCAAATCTGTTCAGAACTTTTCAAGTTATTTCTAACACAAACAAACAAACAAACAAACAAACAGACAGACAGATAAACACAGGCAAAAACATGACCTTCTTGGCGGGGGTAATAAAAGCACTGACAAACTAAAAAAGCACTCAGAGAGCCCTCGGCCAAGCAGTTTAGTTATGGTAGTGGCTTTTCCACAACCCCTGTAAAAGTTACAATTCTGGATCACCATGCGCTCCGATTGGACGGCTGAGTCTCTGCTCATGTCTCTGCATGTGGAGAGCTCCACCACCGGCATTGCAAGGGAAGCTGGGAAATAGAGTCACATAGGCTTGAAAAACGGTGACATCAGTTTGCAAATAAACTACAATTCCCATAATGACGTAAAGGGAGCGAAACCCTCACAGCAGCTGAGGAGAAATGAATGGGATTTCCCATTTTAAATAAACTTCAATGTGTTTTTGTTTTGTCTATCTGGATCGGATCCAGATGAAATTTACCTTATTGATAGAGACATGGACCCTAAATTGTTCTGTAAAATTTGAAGTGAATCTGTTAAGAAATGGCAGAGATATGATTTTTAAAATTCGGCCCAACCTGTGTTTTTTTTTTACTTTGGGAATTTTTTGCATCCAAACAAATATCTAGATCACCTCCAAAATCTAATCATTTTTAAGTTTGGCCAATCCCAACATCTCCTGAAGATTTCAGCAAAATCTGTCCAGTAATTTTTGCGTAATCTTGCTAACAGACAAACAAACAGGGCCAGAAACATAACCTCCATGGTGCAGGTAATCAAAAAACCATTGACAAAAATGCACCTTGAATTAAACTAATACAATTGCCCTCCATTCTCCACTCGAGGCTGATGTATACCTCTGCTTTACTGAACCTCAGCTCCAGGTCCACATAGATTTATATTTTTATTTATATCCCATCCAAGTGTAAACTTCTGATATCTTGACAACCTTACATGTGTTAATCTGCAGAGTCAGCCCACACCTACACTGAGCTGATGCTATCCAGACATAAACATGAACCTGTGAAAGACTTTTTGATGACTTCTCTCTTGAAATAAGTGGCCTGTCTTTGTTCAAATTTCACCAGAGCCTGCATGAAGTTCAGTATTCGTCTGCAGCGACTCAGGTCTTTAAGGTTTGAGGGTTGCCTATGTCGTTCAGCTCCTTTAGTTTTACACAGTGGTGTCAGTTCGGTGGTTCTGTGGTTTATTTTCTTGGTGATAGTTTGTTGTTCTAAGTTAAGCGTACAGCCACTGCGGAAAGACTTGAGATGCTGTTTAAAGAAATCAGTTCTTCTGCCACAAGTTTGATTGATAGTTAAAGTTCACAAACGTGAGGCTGTACAAGAGAGTTGATTTTTGTGCCACTGGAGGAAGTCTGGGTTCGTCTTCCTTGTAAAGAATTCTGAACATTTCTATCTTCCATCTGATTTGTGATGATCAGGGCCCTGCATGTGTGTTTGTGGTGGCTTGATTCAGATGAGTACTAGTGCCTGTGATTGTCTGCCAACTCTGTGGTCACACAGTTTATTTTAGATTAGATGTAAATGCTCAGGAATCGGACTTCAACTAAAACAGCTGCTCAATGTAGGACAAAACATACACTTCTAAATAAAATATTAAAAAGTGCAAGAAAAATATGGATGTTAAACTCTGCATGGTGGAATTTAAAGTACAGTTGTTGAATTGGATTATTATTGTCTTTACATAAGCAAAGCTATGATGAATTTATGTCCAATATCTAAACCCCGCCTACGACCAAGTCTTCAGTGACTTCTGGTACTTTGTGTTTTAAAATCGATGCTCCGGCTGTGAAATCAGGCTCAAAACTGATGTCAGCATTAAAGCTGGATATATAATTGCAGTAATTTGCCTTTGCATTTACATCCACTGGCATCATGTGCGTTTTTGTTCATTTACTTCCCTGTATGTAACGCGTGCTACTGGAGGATCAGTATGCTCGACCTGTTCTGAGAGAAGTAAACTTCAGACATGGTTACAATTATGTTGATTCTGAGAGTAAAACTCAGAAAATAAATGTGATTAATCAGTATAATCATCATATATTGTTGGTGACCTTCATCATCAGAACATTCTCCATTTCTTCAACACTTTTCCTTCATGCGCTGCAACCGTCTCGGTGTTATGGCCTAAATTGTGATCATGTTAACTGGCTGATATGTGTTGTAGTTAAAGCACAAGCAAAATCAGAGGGTGCACTCTCTGATGCTTTATTGTGAAGTGCTTTTTAGCACTGTATCAAAAAAAAACTGATCAATCATTGATATGTTAGATAAGACAGCTATATAGGGCTGAATGATTTCAGGGAAAGATCTAATTTTGATTTTTCTAACAGATATTACGATTTCAATTCAATTCATCATTTTCTTCAAATCAAGCTTCAGTGCAATATTCACTGTTTACAGTATAGACAACAGTACGGAAACCAATGATCAAAAGCGCATAACACATTATTCATTATCTAATACTGATGATAATCTATTAACATTATTTAAGGGATACTCCAACTCCTACTCCTAAACAGAGGCTTTGTGTTGTTGACCTGCTTTCCAGCACTTCCATAAATGCAAATTACCTGCAAATTTGTAAAACAGTATGTGTGGAATAGCTGTCACAACAGATCCTGTGTCAGTCAGAAGTGCTGCATAAAACTGCAGCTTTGGTGATCACATGATTGCGTTGTCTGAAATTGTGACGTGAATCCTAAATCGATAAATCTTTCAGCCCTACAGCTTTAGAAGCTAAGCTAACACCAACAGACCCATAGACAAAGTAAACTAAATGTCACCAATTCACACGGTCACTAGTTGAACCAATACACCAAAGTTATTCCCCCCCCCAACAAAACTTTCGACTTTAAAAAAGAGAATTTATCATCGGCTAGATTAACAGACATGTTTTCGTCCGTGCAGTACTAATAACACATTATGTGTGAGTGCAGGATTGTGGACTTCTTTTTTCATTTCCTGCTGCTTGTATTGACGCTGTCACATCTCCTCAGCACAGGTATGCGTGGCAGCCATCTTTGCGTCCACATAGTTTACAGCAAGTATATCTCCAGCCTAACAGTTTTACTAATTGTTGACACAGATGCTGCTGTTTTTCCATAAGAGTTTTGTTAAAGACGTGCACAACTGGTGGCTTCTTCTACTCATTTAAAAGATGGATTCAGTGTTGAACTGATACATCGATAAATCTGCCTCTGAACTGGCTCCTGCCACATTGTTAGTCGATGGCTGATGTTTATCAGCAGGCCTGTTATCATTTAATTCCCACATTAAACTAGTGCACCTAAACTTTTTTACTTTTTGAACCTTTCAGTCGCTTTATTGGCACAATCAGCATTCAGAAAAATACAAAAGCATTAAAAACCGTCTGTTTCAGAAGACATGCCTGTTAGAGAAGAGTTCATACATCGTTCAGTTTGGACAGTTTGCAGGGGTCGGCTTCAACTTTTCATTATTAAAAACAAGAGATGACCAAATTCTTGGCACCTATGACTTCAGCTTTTGTTGATGTGTTAACTTTCAACATTTGGAGCTGTAACGTCAGATTAATAACGAAGACGAAGCTGTGATGTTACAGCGACTGGTATCAAATAACTGAGCGTATACACGTTCAGATAATGATGATTTTTTTTCTCTGTCCTGTAGTTTTTACTTTTAAGAAAAATCCAGACATTAAATTTTAGCAAATCAATCATTAAATTAAACACCAATATCTTAAATGACAAGGCTTGTAGCGAACATTAAACCCAGAGAAGTTTGATAAAAGCTGATTCGACAGACGATTAAAAATAGTTCAGTCCAAAGATTTTACTAGGGATGCATGATGTTATCGGTGTGATACTGTATCAGCAGATATTGACCTAAAAAATTGAAAATTTGTATCATTTGCAGCTGATATGTCAACCATACTTATACCATATTTCATCTGTAATATTTGCTAAATACACAAATGTACCATATTGTTTCACCTAATCACTGCATGGCTTTATTTAAAAGTCAAATACACAAAGAGAAATATCGGCATATCAAAAAAAAAACATGCACCCCTAGATTTTATAACATAGTGATGAAATAATCAAATTAATGTGACTTCCATTTGACCTGTTATTGCCATGATCTTTGCATATTTTTCATGAAATAAAGTTTTGGTGTTTCCTTAAAAAAAAGTGAGGCAATCAGTTGAACAGATGCTTAAGCTGTGTGCTCAGAGAGTGCCTGGGTAAATATAAAACAGACTACATAACAAAATAATTAGAGCTTCTGAAAATTGATAAAACACAGCACTTTTCAGGTGATTTAAAGCATTTCACTGATATAATTTACTGGACGTTTCTCCGCCTCTCAGTGGGTGGAGCTGTCCGTTAACTGGACTGTATTTTCCCGCCAAACAAATCCATCATTGGTTATAAAAATTCCCTTTTTCTTTGTATCCAAACAGCGATTGATAATATATTTTTTTCCTAGCATCAAAATCAGTTTAAAGGTCTTGAAAGCAGTTTCATGAAAGTAAAGTGATTTTTTTTTTCAGATTTAAAAGTAACCTAAAAACAGTCCATTCAGCTTTTCCATTTCATGAGATGCTTTTATTGCACCATCTATCCAGAGAAGGCTTTAGCACCTCCATATTTTCACGCACGTCAGTCTGTCAAATGATTGAAACAAAAGCCCCCTCCTCTGTCTATTAGGGATGTCACAATATATCGTAACATGATATATCGCGATAGAGAACAGCCACGATTATCATTCGTAAGCTTTTCCACGTTCTATCGTGCCACAATAGTCATGTGATGTTACGGTGGCAGGCTTTGTGTGCGTATGTTTGTTAGTGTGGTAGACCACACTGTATTAATAGTGAATACATTGAGTTTTAAAAATGCCAATTAAAGGGAATGGTAAAAATATTGTTTGGGTTTTGTTTCATTAAAGTATTTTCTTTAAAATACTTGTTTATATGTTTTTTTTTTCACTCAGCATTTACACATTTTATTAGAAGAATTGTGAGATTTCTGGAATTAATATGGTATAGTGATATGATGATATAAACTGCAATATCATATGGTATCGTTCTGAAAATTCCGTATCGTGACATCCCTACTGTCTATGTTTACATTTCTCAGTCATCAAAGAAGTGACGGCCTGCAGAGTTTTTCATCTGTGCTTCAGATCATTTAAGGATGTAAAAGGAAACGCGGCTCCTAATTAAACTCAATGTTGCTGAACTTTTGTTTTGTGTGATGAGATGGTCTATTTAAAGATGAATGTTAATATAAACCACGGCTTAAACCAGAGGAGAGTAGGTGCTAGTTTTTAACCTTTATGTGCTTCAGCTTTTGATTTTGTTCAGCTCTGTTTGAGAAACACTGAGATTCTTCCACTTCTTGAGAATTCAAGCCTTAAATAACAAACTTCAAGATGTAGAAAGAGCTCCACGTAGACTAAACTGTGAGACTATTTTAGACTCCACCTGAGGAAGACAGGACTATCAGTGGACAGTTGTAGTTTTGGAAGATGTCGCTATGTTTACTTGACCTCTGAACGGCTGCACTCTGCGTTTGCTTCGGTGGTGGGTTCAAATAAAGATGCAACTGAGGGGCATGAATCACTCAATATGATGATTTTTTTTCTGTCAATATTTTGTAAAATCTGTGAAATTCAAACATTGTCTCCTTGTTTTAAAAGGTTTATATGCAAAAAAAAAAAGAAAATGTTTTCAAGTTTTGACAATGTTCTTATGTAAAATAAAACCTATTTTGGTACCTCTCTTCTCCCTGTGGTGATTTGTTTATGGGTGTAGTTCACTGAAAGGCCAGCAGGAGGCGCTCTTACACTATATTTAACACTGATGCTTCATCTGAAATGTTTTTGTCAGAGGTGACTCAGAGAAATATTAGATCAGGTTACAAACAGAACAAAAGAAGGACAAAAGGGTTCAAGTAAGTCCTCACGGTACTGAGTTTTAATTCTTAATATCATTTTCTCAACTTTTTCTCCATTTTTTTTAAAAAGAAAGTGGAATTTATATTGAAAAATGTCATTTATCCTGAAGAAAATGTGAGAAATATGGGAATGATGTGCTGTGTGGAGTGAAAGTGCTGGGAAATATGGCCATAAAATAAAGTCCTATTTTTTTTTTTTTTTCACAAAACTTGATATATTATCCAAGCATTTTTTCCCTCTCAAAGAAAAAAAAACTTCCAAGTGACACAAAAATTGCATGAATCAAGTATTGCCTTTATATTGCAAATATATATATTTCAAAACTAAACAGAATTTCCCTGATAGTTACATTGCATGCTGTTATTGTTTCATAAAATGTTGATAATGTAGTTTGAACATAGGCAGGTTTGTCTACTTAAAAACGGAAATCTGAGCTATTTCACTGTATATTAACACAGAACCCTCTGATTAGTATTAAATCTTTTTTTTTTTTTTTTTTTAATTAAAAGCCTAAACGTGCTTATGCAAAGCCTGACAGGGCCCACTATAATGAAAACTGTAAATTTCCAGATTTTTTATTCCAAACATTGCAACAACTTACAGTTGGAGTAAGTCAAGAAAAAAAATCTTGATTTTAAAGTTTTTTAAAAAAAATAATTTGAATCAATTTAACCGATTTATTTTCCAGCTCTACAGGAGACGCCCACCTTGAAAATCATCCCTGGCCTGTGAAATATCAAGCTCTAAGAAATGTGCACGTGAAAGTAAGTGCTTTATTGATCATTTAATTAGAAGTACGACTGGGGTTAAGTTAAATGATTGCCAGACAGAAAGTGTTGTGGGTGAAGAAGGGCTGCAGGGACTTTTCATCAGGACCTTATATCTCTAAATGCCAGGAGCCCATCCCTGAGTCAGAGAAGACATTTTAACAAATAATTTAGAAAATCCCTCAATGCACTCCGGTGATATTATGTCTTCAGCATGGAGCCACAGAAGGAATTAAACTTCACTCACGCTTGATATAATTTAACCCTTTTCATGCCTAAAGAAACCCTGACTTGATCGCTTATACTGGTCATTTTGTTTAATTTCATTTTGTTTTAAAATGTTTTTGGTTTTTTTGTTTTGATTGATGTGAAGTCACACAAGCGAGCAGCACCTAAATTAACACTATTTCAGTGCATGTGAACACACAATTTAACACTAGAAACATACAATACTAATCAAATTTACATGCAGATGCCATGATTATCAAAAATGTCCTTTCTGCTTTTTTACCTCCGTCCTGTAGTTTTTTTGTGTAATCTTGTTAGCAAGATTACACAAAAACTACAGGACAGATTCTGCTGAAACTCTCAGGAGATGTTGGTAATGGCCCAAGTTAAAAATGGTTTGATTTTGGTGGTGATACAGATTACCGCCATTAGTGAACGATTGTTTTGCTCAATAACTAATGATGATATTAACATGTTTCTGAGTGCTAGATGTGGGTTTTCAGGGTCAATGAATCATATTATGATGGTAACTTTATTATGGAACTATTGCGTACAGATTTAACAGCAGTATGTGAGCTACCCTGATGGAGGTTTGTGCTCTCCAAGGTTGTAGTGCATGTGTGAAAGGGGCTTTTGTAGGGACATTATTGAACAGCCAGAGAATATCTGCTTTAGATCCACACTTTTCTTCTTTGTGAGTGGTGGGTGTTTCCCATCCCTAAAATGTTAATAAGAAAGCCGCCTGAAGGATTAAACTTGAATGACTTGAGGACAGGACCACTATAAATGTGGCTACAGAGATTTTTGGTCCACACAGCGATGAATCATCCTTCGTGCACGTGTAGACTGGTCACTCATTTGGACTCCTTGGTGGTGGAAAGCAACACGAGGATGATTCAGCTAACAGCTACTGAAAATATACCCACAATCCATCACACTGTCCCTGTTGTTCTAACCCAGATAATGACTTGTAAACACTGAAAACAGAGCGATGTGTTTGTCTGCTGGATCTGTGTAGCACTCGTCCCAGGAGGCTGGAGTCTGACCCTGGTGTCGTGCCCTCAGCAGAGCGGTCAGCTGCTCACAGAGGACATCCAGGAAGCAGTCAGAGTGCATGTGAGTGTGTGATGGCTGTGTGAGTGACCAGATGAGGGACGACTTCCTCTTATGAACGCTGAGTCCTCGCAGGAACCTCTGTGCGCCTTAACAGTAAAGGATTATAACCTCTGCCAAGGAAGTTATGACTTTGGTCCTGTTTCCTTGTCTGTTTGTAGCAAGATTAAGCAAAAAATACTGAATGGATTTACATGAAAGTTTTTACCAGAGGTGTGGTTCGGTCCAAGAAGGAAGCCAGTAAATTTTGGAGGTGATACGGATATTTGTCTGGATGCAAAGAAATCCCCAAATTTTGAAAAATCCCTTAAGTTAACATTGGGCCAAATTTTCAAAAATCATATCTCTGACATTACAGCATAGATTTGCTTCAAAATTCACAGGATATTATATAAAGTATGTCTCTATCGTCAAGGTAAATATCATCTGGATCTGATCCAGATTGACAAAACAAAAAAACATCGAAGTTTATAATGGGAAATCCCATTTGTTTCTCCTCGGCTGCTGTATCTTTTACAGGGTTGTGAAAAAGCCACTGCTGTAACTGAGCTGCTTGGCGAAGGTCTGCGCTCTCTGAGTACTTTTCTAGTTAAAGTCTTTTTTGTATAGAAAGTAGGGCTGTGCAATATTACCTAATCTCAGTATAATGATTATTTGAAGCTCTTACCTCGATTACGATTAATGAACAATTATTTTATGCTATGCTGGAACAAATTGGTGGTGTTACCGACGGTAATCAAAACGGTCTTCCTGCAGTATTCACACTTAACTTCTTTCTGCTCAATGTCCTCTGCACAGAATCCAAATGTACCCAAACAACGGAGACAGCATTTTTCTTGGCAACAAGGTCCTCTGATAGATTGGTGCTTGTCTCCTCCATGTTGGCAGCGAGTCCTTCGCTCTTGGCGAAAGTGAACGCAGACTGAATGGAGAGGACGAGGTCACGTGACTTACACAGGGGAAATAATCAAAACAATCAACATGAGGAAAATTACCTCTATTAGAGGGTCTAAATGTCGGTTTCAATTATTTTTCGATTAATTGCCCAGCCATGATAAAAAGTGTCCACAGATTTGTTTATCAAGAGTATTTTACACTCCACTTGAGGGCAGTTCGTCTTGTCCAGATGGAGCCACTTAAATTATCTCTGGTTTCCTTGGCAGAGTCTCGGCTGGTCAGTTACAGGAACATACTTGGACCTGCCCCACCTCATGGCTGTAATGAGATCCCCACGATGACATGATGAACATGTAACCCTTACCACTTTGTTTTTCAGCATATATAATTGAAAGTTCTGATTTAAGAAGTTGGCTGGTAACTGGTTTGAACTCAGCTGGCATTTGGCTGGGAGAGGAAAATTGAAGTTGCTGCTTCTGCTTCAATTAGTCATCGTTCCAAGATGACTGGCAGCAATTACATGTGCTAGACCCAGAAGGCAACCTCTGGGGCGGTAAATAGTGGCCCATGTGGAAGTGCCAAGACCTGTAGTAACCAGAGTGTCCACTTGGGGCTGGCTGCAGTAACCTGGCATCTTAATGATTACATGTAGGGAAAAAAAAAAACAGTTTTCATGGCCTATTTAAAACATGCAAAAATCTGAACTTGATTTTTAGTCATTTAATCATTTGACTTCCAAACTAAGAAGTACATTTGCAACAAATTATTTGTTAGTAAAATTGTGTTCCTTCCTCTTCATTTAGCAACATTTCAGGTTTTATATTTTTAATATTACCCAATCAGGAAGCAGATATTTTGGTCAACCTTCTGGTTGGCTTGCCTGTTAGAGGTTATCCTGGGCATGAATGGATTTCTTTAATTTCTGCAACCTTTTTTGTTTTTTTGTATGGAAACATTACAGAAAGCAAAATTTAGAAATTAAGCAGATGACGCAGTTTTCATCAATTTTTTTTTCTTCAACTAAATTATAATTGTTTGAGGATCTGGAAATATGTGAAAAGATTTTTTCTTACTCCAATGTATGCTCTTACTGTTACATTTCTGAGGACTAATGCAGCAACGATTCGCTTCCGATTCTCTCTCGTTTTCAAACAATTATACTCATGTACAGCAGTGCCACCAAGTGGATACATACTGGTGTTACAAACACTATTCAGAGAGGGGAATAAGGAAAAACAGATAAGGATAGGCTTTCAAAATTTTAAATACAGTGGTAAGGTGGCACAAAGTCAACCGCACGGTTACAACGCCAGTCAAAGGGTTAAATGAAAGTAAAACGCATTTTAGATAAATAATGTCAGAAATAACCTTGCACGGCAGCTGGATCTGCCTGGTTCAGTGTCTGTAATCAGTCAGATCCATCTTGCCAAGCTCCAGTCTACAATGATTTTGAGCAGCCCAAAGTGGCACGGCCCAATCAGAGTCCTTTAGAGCAGGAAGAGGTGGAAACTACGAGAGAGACAACAGCAGGAAGTGACTGCTTGTACAGAGATTAGCATAGATACTAACAGCTTTAGTAGCATTTTGTCAGATCTAGACATTTCTTTATTAATTGAAAAATGAATAACAACACTAAAAACTGCTCTATGGGAAGGATATTTTCAATCTACCTCTGACATGTTTTGTAGAGAAACTGTTGAAGGAAGTGGTCCACGTTCTGTCCTTCGCCCTGGGACATTAGCGCCTTTCATGCATGCAAGAGTTAAGAGGGAGTGGGTTTAGTTTTTGTCCAACACAGATCTTTTTTCTTTTGGTGTCAGGGTTTGTGAGAAATATGATCTCAGAGCGTGTTTATAAGAGCAAATAAACTTCCCCTGTCCTCATTATGTTTCCTTAACCCAAAGTTTACTGGAGCTCATTTTGTTGGGAGGACTGATTCGGGGTGAACGTCCCTCGAGTTCAGTCCCCTCCCTCTCAGGAAGTGAGGTCAAAGTCAGGGTTCTGCCTCGTCCTGGATGAACCAGCGCTCCACTTTCCTTCCTCTTGTACTCCATCATCAGACCCTGCTGATGATCCCTTCAGCCTTGACTCCTCCCTGAATCCATCCCTCTCCAGGGACTCCAGGGTGTGGTGGTTCCTCCTCCCCAGCTGTAAGAATCTGCTCCTCAAACATCAGCGTGATACTGAATATGATTCATCAGCGGCAGGCAGCGCCATCATCAATAGCTGCTCTGTTCTGTAGTTTTCTTTTACATTCCTATCTCTTGTGTGTGTGTGTCAGTGCCAGCACACACTCAGAGGGGGATTAGCTTTACTGTTTCTCAGCATGTCTCTTCTCAGGAGGAATTTCATTGCTGGTTGGTCAGGAGATGAATAAGCTGATCGATGACACATATGCTACAAAGAATGAGGTCAAAGGAGCACGATGATGAGGATTGCAACAAAACAGGAATGGAGAAAGGTCATTTCAAGCTATAAAAGCTGTTTTAGTACCAAATTTCAAAGGATAAAGTCAACCTCGTTCTCTTTTGTTGATTAATATGAGGGCAATTAAAAACTCCAATTCCAGTGACAGGAAAAGAATACAATGATAAGCAAATCCTTTTCAACCTATATTCCATTGAATACACTACAAAGACAAGATATTTAATTTTCGACCCACTTCATTGTTTTCTTGCAAATATTTACTCATTTTGAATTTAATGCCAGCAACAGGTTCCAAAAAAGCTGGGACAGGGGCAACAAAAGACAGGGAAGGATTTAAGAACAATGTTTCTCAGCATGCAAGTGCAAAAGAATTTAGGAATTTCCTCGTCTACAGTCCAAAATATCATCAAAAGATTCAAAGAATCCAGAGAAACCTCTGCATGTAAGCAGCAAGGCCAAACACCAACATTGAATGCCCGTGACCTTTGATCCCTCAGGCAGCACTGCATTAAAACCAACATCCTTCTGTAAAGGACATTAGGGCTGCAGAAGCTCGGTCAGGAAGCACTTTGGTTGGGGACTGGAGGGTGGCCGCTTCAAGTCCAGGCTGAACCATGTTTGGAAGTTAGTTTGGTGGCTGGAGAGGTGCCAGCTGACTTCCTGGGCACTGCTGAAGTGACCTTGAGCTAGGTACTTACCCTCTAACTGCTCAGTAGTGCTTTTTCAGGAGCAGCAAGCCATCACTCTGCCATCTCTCCTTTAATGCATAATTGTATGACCTGTTTGTGCATGTGCATGTGTATTTCAGCATATGTGTGTAGCATGTTTCAGCAGTGTAAAGAATTGAATTTCCCCATGAGGGATTGATAAAGTATGTCTTTTTCTTCCTCTTCATATTTCCATCTGGGCTCAGGAACACTTCAGAAAACCCTTGTCAGTTAACACAGTTCATCTCTACATCTACAAGGTCAAGGTCAAGTTCAAAAGTCAGCATGCTGGATGTGATATGATGCTATGAAGGTGTGTTAGTGCCCATGGCATGGGTTACTTGTGAACCGTAAAGGCACCATTACTGCTGAGGGGTACATACAGGTTTTGGAGAAACATATGCTGCCATGCAAACGATTCTTTTCAGGGACGTCCCTGCTTATTTCAGTAAAACGATGCCAAGACACACAACAGCGTGACTTCGTAGTAAAAGAGTGCAGGTACTAGACTAGCCTGCCTGCAGTCCAGACCTGTCTCCCATTGAAAATGTGTAGCACATTATGAAGTGCAAAATGGAGACCCCGAAATGTTGAGCAACTGAAGTCGTACATCAAGCAAGAATGGAAAAGAGTTCCACCTACAAAGCCTCAACCATGAGTGTTTTCAGTTCACAAACACTTATTGAGTGTTGTTAAAAGGGAAGGTGATGTAACACAGTGGTTAACATGCCCCTGTCCCAGCTTATTCGGAACATGCTGCAGGCATCAAATTAAAAAATGAGTAAATATTTGCAAAAAACAATAAAGTTTGTCATTAGAGCATTCCATTGAATGTAGGCCAAAAAAGGATTTTAAAATCATTGTTTTTTGTTTGTATTGACATTTTACACAATGTCTCAACTTCATTGAAATTGTGGTTTTGAAAGTAAAGCAGCTGAAGTTTTGTGCTTTTAGAGTTAGTCTGGTTTGTCTTCCCTGTTAAGAGCTCAGAAGATTGTGTATCTCCCAAGTGGTTGTTGGCAATCAGTGTTGTGGTTGCTTGACTCAGATGAGAAGTGACCGAGGTTGCTAACTCTGTTGTTAGACAGCAAATTTTAAATTAAAGGAACTACTCAGAAAAAAATCACAAAATATCATTTCAGTCAAACAGCTGTGCACTGTTTGTAAAAGTTTGCATTATTAACGGGTTAAATCCACTGATGTTAAAGAAGAAATATCAACATTATATTCTTATTGAAGAAATCATTTTTGAATGAACCCATTTAGACCTACTGCTGCCTAAAAACCACTCTAAAACAAAGTGTTCTCAAGAAAATGAACCTAAATTCTAACATTTATTCTAATACTTATTTCTCAGCCCCTTAAAGAGGTTATGTTTCTTCAGCATGTGTCTGCCTGTTAGCAAGATTACTCAAGAAGTTAAGAACAGATTTGATGACATTTTCAGGGAAAGTTGGTCATGGCACAAGGGAGAAGTGATAAAATTTTGGTCGTCACTGGAATCCAGATGCATGATAGGCTAATTTTCCGAATTTGCGATAAGAACATGGCTAAGAATGTCAGAACTGCATCTCCCAGTGTGGCCACTGGAGGCTGACTCTAAACTAGACTTATGAGCATCTAGGTCCCATACATTTTTTTAATAATGAGGAATTCAACATTTTTGTCTGATAATCTTATTTTACTTATGGTTATTTATATAGTGACAAGCATGAAATGCTGATGGAGACTTAGCGAGTTTGAATGATACATGGCAGAATCCCTACTGGAAACTGGAACACATGAGATTATCCAAGTTACCTGTTGATGCAGGTGTGTAAGTCTTGGGCTTATGTTGTCAAATTTGGTGAAATACCAACATGGCTTGGTAAAAACACTTCAGGATGCTTCATGATGTTTCAGGATCAGGGGATGGCAGCAGCTAATGTGTGTTAATCTGCAGGCTGTGGACCTAATGCAGATTCTCCTTGCTGTAATGAACATTTATACTTGTACAGACCAAAATCAATTTTTTCAAGCTCAAGAGACAAACTTGGAGCACAGAGAGAAAGTATATCTTCTAAGTAAGTATTCAGATTACACTGAGTGTTTACTGGATAAAGACACAGCCATGTTGTTAAATATAAATATACTTGACTATTGCTAGCATTAGCTTTAGCCCACAAAGTGCTTCTGCTACAAATGATAGTTTAAGCTTCATAAAATGGCTACAAAAATACGCCAGCACCCCAGGATCTTACCCGTCTCTATTAAAGGGCAAGAGCACCAGCTGTCACTTTACGCAGATGACATATTGTTGTATGTATCTAACCCAAAATAGTTCATTCTGTCCATCTCGGAGGTGTTTAACCATTTCGGCTCCCTTTCAAGCAAAAAAGATGTACAGTATTGTTCTTAAAGATGTAAGGAGTGTCCCTCTGTGTCATTCAGCTTAAATCCTGATAACAGTGAATGATTAGGTGATATGAAGGTGATCAGAACAACACACTGTCACAGCAGGAGATCTGCAGATCTGCACTACTAAAGAAACACAAACACTGACATCACACCACCTAAAATCTCTTCATACAGAAAACAACACATCCATCTAAATGGCATGACCTACTTCTGTGTAAAGTGATGTCAGCTCGGTTTCTATATACAATTTTAACTAATCAGGAACAAGATAATCTGTGGTTTCTGTGTTGGTTGTGTTTTACCATATTTAGTCATCTGTCAGCTCCGACATTCTTCATTATGAAAGATGATGCTTTACTGGAAATGTAGGTGTTGCGGCTTTTTGTTGGACAATCATCACACTTGAACAGGAACAAGTTTTTCATGAAGAATAAATGATGAAACTTTTTTTATCTGGAAGGAAATTACAGTGCTCAAACATCATACCACATGTCATCTTATTTGCAGAAGTTGGTTATTTTCCAGTTTACAGATCATCCTGCACAGAGGGTCATAGAGCACCAAATATAAATACAAACTATTAAATGGAATTTCACAGAAAAGCGAGAAGTCAGACCATTTATGAACAAAATAAATTTCCACATTAAAGACAAACTTATTATGAAAGTGCCCTCCATAGATACATACACAAAAAGACACTGAATGCTAAACTTGCAGATACACAAACATGTTTCATATTTTTCTTTTGGTCAGAATATAAATTTATAGATACACATATAATCACAAAATACACTTCACCTGAATATTAGACTATGGCTGCCAATGTTAACTTGTTAGATCAATGTGATCATGTTCTAAAATTAACAATTTTAAGTTTTCATTTCATAAATCACTGTATTTTGTCATCCTAAGCACACTACCATAGCTGTGCAGCAGCTGGATACGACTCACCATTGTCTGGTTGCTTTCATATCGATGAAGAATAAGGACACTAGTGTTCCTTTGAATGTCTCATTTCATTATTAACACAAAGACAGCTTTGTGAACAAGTTCAGAGAAATCTGCATCTTTCATAGGAGTGGGACAGCATAATGATGATATATCATCCTTGACTGGGTAACGAAATTATGGATACACTGGCCCCATATGTTGACATTAAAAATCATATATATACATAAAACTTTTGTATTTATTTCATGTCTTGGTCATAAGAAATGTGTTTTTACACAGATTTACCCCTGCAGTTGTATAATATTTTAATATTAAAAATGAAAATGAAATGAAAAATATTAAAAGTGAACCGGTGACAAATTCCTTGTATGTCTAACATACGTGGCCAATAAAGCTGATTCTGATTCTGATTCTGAAAACATGAACATTTTTTCATCTCAGTCTTTCAGTGAGAATGATGCTAAACTGCTGATCTAATACATTAATCTCACAATTAAGCTTACTAGAGCATTTAAATGGATAGTTCAGGTTATTTTTAGTGGGGCTGCTTGAGGCCTGTGGCTTTAGTAAATATAATTGACAATAAAACATCAGGCCAGCTCTGCCCCCTGAGGGAGGATAGCTGAGTATGGCTGCTAACCAATAAAAAGCAGTCTATGGTGCCAAAGAAAGCCTTATGGTTACCCCACTTTAAGAATTAAACTGCGTGGACTCAACTAGTCACTACAGTAAGATTATTTACAGCATTTGACTTTTAAGCCCCTGTGTTCAGAACTTTTGTGTGATGCGATATGTGGGCTAAGTATCTTCCTCGCTAACAAAGCGCTGGTCTCATAGTTTCTCCGTCCCTCTTTCTACCTGCAACTCCATCTGCAAAAGTTCTTTTACTGTGAAGTCCAGTTTACAAAATATCTTCCTGTATCCACGATTTAACGGCATCGTCACTCAAGTCTAAATCACTCATTTTTAGTTCAGTTTTAGTGAAGTTAGTGTTTGCTGTTTCTTCTGGAGACTGACGCCCTGAACAGCTGATGAGAGGAAAGCAGTGTGCTTCTGGATACACAACAACTACGCTGCATCACACTAAAGTTCTGAGTGCAGGGGCTTTGTTGAGGTGAAATGCCTTGAAGAATCTTAATATCGCACATTGTCAAGCAATTGTTTTTTTTTTGTAGTTTTACAGTAAAAGTGGGGTAATTACAAGGCTTTCAGTGTTACTATTGATTGTTGATTTTTAGACTGTAATTCTTTACTATTTATTAATTATTTATTGAATCTCTTTTTATCTGCTTTACCTCGTATGTTCATCATTACTGTTTATTTATCTACTGAAGTTGAAGTTGAAGTTGATATTCTTGTAATATACTGATTATTGCAGTATCACTGTAGCATGATATAAATAATGTTCCAGTTAGTAACGGTGTCAAGTGGTGACTTTTAGCAGACTGTGTTCTTAAATGTCATTGTCAAGCAGCTGATAAAAAAAGAGTGAGTCCTCGTGTGTGTCTCTTTATTGGGGTTTATAAACAAGCCCATGGCTCTCTCTACTCCTGCGTTTTTGTGAGTTACATTATGCACATGTTTGTTTGTCGACATCACCCAACATCCCTCTACATGCTCCTCTGGCCAGTCCATGACGATATTGTATTAAATAAAACTGGGCTGTGGTACAAAAAGGCCGTGGGCTACTGTTTTCAGCAAAGTCAGTATAAATTTCAGTTAAATTCTAGGTGCTTTTTTATGTCACATATTGTTGTTGTTTGTATCAGTGTGCTTTGCCTTTTCCTCTGTACGTGTCCAGTTTCCTGTTCAGATCGCTTATCCTCACGTCCTTCAGGTGAACCAGTTGCTCAAGTCGGTCCACTTTCATCTGCAGGATCTGCACACGATGAGGCAAAAAGGATGTGGTGAAACTAGAGGAAGTTTATTTCAAGAGCTGTGAATTATTTCACAGAGATAAAAACTTCCTGAAGTTCATGACAGGACAGGTTGTACGTTTGTGCTATTGCTCTTTTTCTTTTCTGAACGCACAGATGAAGCAAAGAGAGAAAAGTAACATCCTGTGAGGAGGTCCTGACTCACTGACCACTGCTGACACAGCTCATGACGCATGCATCACACACACATCTCTCTCTCTACCCCCCTCACACACACACACACAAACATCTGTAACAATATCACAGGTATGAGTGTGTGTTAAAGTGTTCCCCTGGCAGGAAAGCAACACGGAAAATGGCTTTGTCTGCAGATGTCCAACCAGTTGGCCGAGTGTTTCCCGGATTCGACTCTGTGTGTGTTACTATGTGTGTGTGCGTGTTTGTGCAGAATTGGGTTAAAACAAATTATCTTATAAATCTTGAAAAGTGACTAAACTAGGACTGCTTTTGAAACTGCCTACTACATAGTACTTATGAACGCAGCATATACTACATACTGCATACTGCATTTTGTAGTAGTAAGTAGTATGACCGGCTGAGCTGATTCTTCTTTTTCTTTTTTGTTTTCTGGTGGGTGGAAACTATTGTAAAAGATGCATTACTGCCACCTAAAGTACTCAAGTTTGGATCAGAGCAAATATCTGCACTGAAAAAAATCTATATGAAACACATATACCAATCAGGTATACCATTATGACCACCTGTAAACTGAAAAACTGTGATGCTCTGTGTATTCTGACACTTTACTATCAAGAACCAGCATTAACTTCTTCGGCAATGTGACCACAGAAGCTCTTCTTTCTGACCACATGGGCCAGTCTTCGCTCCCCATGTGCATTATTAGGACACACTACAAGAAACAAAAAGAGCCATCAGATTTTTAAGGAAAGAAAAACCCTCCGACTGTCAGACCAGGCCCCTAAAATCCTAATTTATATCCTAATCCTGAATCGTATTTCCCTGAGGGAGTTTCCCAAAGGGATTAATAAAGTTCTACCTACTCTTATCTAATCTAAAAACCGTCCCTAAACCCTAAAATGTGGAGTCTGCTCAAGACTCAAAGTACAAGAACAGTTATCACAGTTTTAAGCTCCTTAAAACAGTTTAGATTGTTTGTGCATGGATGAGACTCTGTAAATAAACTTAAATTACATGTGTGTGTATCTGTGTGTGTGTATGCGTGTGTGTGTACCTCCACTTTCTCCATCAAATCCACAACGTCCTTCTCTAAGTCCTGAACGACCAGTCTTGACGCAGGGTCCATATTTGAGTAAAACTGGGCTGTGTGCTGTAGTTTACTGTGTAATAAAAGAAAAACACACGTTATCATTATTAAACCTGTGATTATTACAGTAAATCCTCATTAAAATGTTGTTTTTGTCATACTCAGTTTTTAGTTTGGCCCTTTCTTCTGTTTTCATTTCCCCTCCTTGCAGCTGAGCCAGAAGTTTGGCTTCATTCTGATGGATTTCTGTAGAGAATTAAGCAAAATAAATTATTTCCAACGGTGAGCATAAGGTCATAGATAATTAGAATTACTGCCTGTCAGTTAATGTGTCTGTGAGGTGAACTGTTGCTGAGTGGAGAAGCAGCAGGGCTGCTTTGGTGTTTTTGGTGTTGCAGACGTCTTATGCCTTCAATGGTGCAGGAACATGTTTTGTTAAAATCTATGAACAGAGCTTGCAAGGGCTCCAAATTGATGCAGGAAATGGTGACCTATGATCTTTTTTTTTCTTTAACCTTTATTTAACCAGATAAGTCCCATTGAGATCAGATAGAAAACCTGACCGAGAGGGCAGCAGCATAGGTCATAATAAATTTAAATTCAAGAAAAAGTTTTAAGGCAATAATCTAAAAAAAAAATCTGTTTATCCACAAGCCACATTTGACACAATGTTCTTAATGCAGTCAAGATTCAACCACTTAATATATTCATCTTATCTTTTCAGTAAAGTTTAAGTAAAAACCCTAAAAGCATTTTGGATATGATACATTAAAGAGTAAGGGATGAACATCAGTCCAATGACCTCAACCTTTGAGCAATGATCTCCAATATCTAATCAGTTCATCCTTGAGTCAGACTGAGCTTTTGTCTAAAGACTGAGGAAAACCCCTCAAAGGCTTTGTAAATATCATGTTCACAAGCAAAGGATTAATGAGAGATTCAATAACCTAAACCTTTGACCTATGATCTTAATATCTAAACACTTTATCGTTGAGTCATAATTGACATTGAAGCAAAGTTTGAAGAAATTCACTCTAAGCGTTCCAAAGATACAAGATTTACAAACAAATAAAAGAGGTCCTGTGATTTTGACTTTTGACCCCAAATTCTAAAACCCATTTTTGCCAACTGTCAAGCTGAATGGAGTGACTGCCCAAACAATGAGCTATATGAAATTTCACCTTTGATAAATGGTCCAAAACCAACAAGGCTGAAAAAAGTGACCTTTACGAGATGTCAGATTGGTCATTGGAGGCTGACTCACTCGTTCTTACTAAAAGGAGAGCCTCCTCCTGAATGTGTTGGTTGTCCATGTCCTTTGATGATAAAACACATTCTTACAGATTGTGCAGGTCTTATCCTCCTAAGAGAGGTTTTAAAGAGAAGCTGGTCTACAAGACCTTTTAAATAGACTCAAAGCAGAAGTAATTTTGGAGTTTTTGAAAGCGGTGAGACTTTACATACTTTTATGAGTTGTTTATTCTTGATTTCGACATGTCTGTCTAATTTGTTTTCACCATGAAGATGTGTAGATGGCCTTAGTTGCTGACGTGGCATTAAACCTCTATCCATCCATTCATCCATTCATCCTCAAATTCTAATGAACTGAACCATTACAGTGGACATCTGTCCTCAGTTTGAAGAAAATCCCTCAAAGCCTTCTGGAGATACAGCGTTAACTCGCAAGGGATCAACAAAAGACCAGTGGCCTTGACCTCTGATCCTGTTCCTGCAAAATCTAATGGGTCAAAGTGGAGATTTGTGGAAAAATTTGAGAAAATCTTACCAAGCATTCTAGAGGTATTGTGTTAAAAGCATGAGGTCCAAACACTTTGACCTTCAACCTGACCTTAAAAATCTGATCCTTTAGACAGAGTGAACACTCGTTTAAACTAGAAAGCACTCAGAGACCACAGACCTCCACCAAGCAGCTCGGTTCTGCCAGTGGCTTTTCCACAACCCCTGTAAAAGATACAATTCTGGATCACCAGGTCCAGAATAGTGCCAGGATCCGAACCAAACTCAGCACATACATGGAGGTTGTTAGCCTGTATGAATACAAAAAGTTTTGGGAACATCACTTAATATTTTGATTTTATATGAATTCTTGAATGTCATCAATGGGATTTCCCATGATAAAGTTCAATGTATTCTTGTGACATCAATCTGGATCAGATCCAGATGAAATTTACCTTGATGATAGAGACATAGACCCCATTTTATCCTGTGAAATTAGAGGCAAACCTGCTAAAAAATGGCAGAGATATGACTTTATAAAATTCTGCCCAATGTTAACGTTATGTGATCTTTTTGAAATTTTGGGAATTTTTGGCATCAAGCAAAATATATGTATCACCAGAAAAATCTATTCATTTCTAAGTTGGGCCATCACCAACATCTCCTGAAAATTTCAGCAAAATCTGTCCAGTAGTTTTTTGTGTAATCTTGCTAATAAACAAACAAACAAACAAACATATGCCAGCAAAAACATAACCTTGGTGGAGGTAAAGTAATTTAATTTGTTCTTGAGGTATCCCAATCCAAGCAAGGAATAAGCATGAGGCCTCATGACATTGACCTTTGAGCAACAAAATCTGATCAGTTCATTCTTCCATCAAAGAACAAATTTGTGCAAAGTTGGAAGAAAACTCAAAAGCACTCCTGAGATGCCACGTCCTGATGTTACGATGCACAATCAACCTGGACACAACTCTGTTGCTTATGCTGAGGCATAAACACCTGAAGCATGCTGAGCTAATAACTCTTAAGTCAAAAGCAGGGGAAAGGGAAAGGAGGTGGATGGACGGAGAAGAAGGAGGTGAGATAGGAAGGAGAAAAAAAGTCCAGCAGTGTTGAGCTCAGGCTGCAGATAAAGGCCATCTGGTGATGTGGGGAGCTGATATGAGGACCTGGTGTGTGTGTGTGTGTGTGTAATAGGTGTAGATAGAAAAGGAAAAAGCAGAGGGAGGGGGTTCAGGTCTGAGGTCAGTCTCACAGGGTGGTTTCAGGGACAGATGAGGTGTGGGAAACGGAAGAGCGACACTCCCTAAAGCTCCTGTTATTCTCTGATCAGGCGTGTGTGATGTGGTTGTTGTAGGTATGCTGCTGGCTCTGGGTGGTCACTGCTGTCTCTGACGCTGATTAGCATTTGCTGGGAACTGTTAAGAGAAAAACGCTGACATTATCGGGTCAGCGGAGATAAAGCAGGAAGAAGATAAGATCAGGACAAACATTAATATAAGAGGCAGAATCAGCCGTCACAGTATGGAGCTATTATTGCTGGAAAAGTACTTGAAATGGGTTAGATAAATAAACTAGAAAGCACTCGGAGAGCGCAAACCTCCACCAAGGTAAGTTTTTTACTAAGTGCCCTGACCTTTTTTTTGTGGAGTTATATGCACAAATGCTGAAAATGGTCCTATCTCGCAATGTTAAAGAATCCTTTAAAAAATTCCTGGATGGTGATCCAGATCAGTCCCAAAATCTGATCATTTGTTCCTTATCCCATTCCACACATTTCCTGAAATTTTCATCCAAATCTGTCCATATTTATTTCAAGTTATTTTGAACACAAACAGACAAACAGACAAACAAACCAGCGCCGGCAAAAACATAACCTCCTTGGCGGAGGTAATAAATAAACCTAAAGCTGCACTCTCATCTGTACGCGGAGACACAGATGTGTTCAATGAGCTGCAAACATGTGGTACAACTTGTAAATGTATACGTAATCATCAAGTGAGAGAATTTGGCTTATTTCAAGACAAAAATATCTCACTAGACTTATTCTAATCCACAATATCCTTACATTTCTGGATTAAGATCTTATTTGAAGATATAAAAACTAAAAATAAGGCCTGAGTTGCTTGTCATAATAATAAAAATAATCTGCCAATGAGACAAGACAAATTTAACTTAAGCAGATATTAAACCTTAAGTTAAGACTCTCACTGAGTCAAACTTTCCTTGTTTCATTGGCAGATATTTTCTCTTCATTACAAGCAATTCAATGTCTTTTTTATTTATCTCGACTGGTTTAGTGAATGTGGATTAGAATAAGTGTTTTGGATATTTTTGACTTGAAAATAGATAAACACACTTGCCTAGATCTGAGTTTTTGCAGTGTATGGTTTTCATGCCTAGAGGGAGGCTGCTTTGTTCTAACTCAGTTGATTTTTGGGTCTTGATGAGACGAACTTTTTGACGTTGGTTTGATCTCTCTACTACATTCCTAGTTGCCGTGACGACTGTTTTTGTGCACCATATTATACGTAGGTGGCACTAGAGAGCACATTTTGTCATAATAATTTGGATAATTTGATTAACATTTGAATAATAAGCAACAATAAGGAAATGATAGTGGACTCATATCTACATGTTAAGAAGAGGACAGTATGGTCTGGTCATCCTCTAAATAAAATTTAGGGTAGTACTGTGATAACATTTAAAGAAATCAGCCAACGTAGCCTTTTATGTATGTTAGCTCTACTAGCTTCACTGAATATGATCACAACTGATGACACACTTCCAATTATTAGAGCTCTGGGCGCACATGCACATCAAAAACGTCTAAAAACATTCAACAAATCGAACAAATCATTCAAAATAAGCAACATCTCACAATAAGAATGAGAGCAGAAATGGTCTCCACTGATAAAGAGACAATTCTGAAAATTTTAAACATGACTTAAGTGTGTGTCAAAGTCGTCCAAAAGTAAAATCACTGAGTCTAAAAAATGTGTGGTTCCTTTAATTTGTTCCAAAATGTCTCCAAAACTTCACTTGTATTTTTACTTTTTGTTCAGAAGTTTGGGAAAAACTTTTGACACACATTTTGTCAAGTTGAAATTTTTATGCAAAATTTACCAAACTGTCAATTTATCAACGAAGACCATTGTTGCTCTCATTCTTACACTGAGTGGTTTCCAACGATTTGTTCAATTTGTTGAATGTCCTCAGGAGTTTCTGATGTTCATATGCAACCAGATCATTCATCCTGGACATCCTCTCTGCCTTCACAGTGGTTTTTTGTGCCATATTTAGCTCAATTTCACAAAAAAATCAAGTGTTGCTTAACTTTAAAGCTAACAATTTTCCGACTCGCTAACAAAACCATGTGAACTTCCATCAGAATCTGCAGTGAACCAAAGACGTCACTCATTGTAAACTTGCAGCAGTAATTTTGAAAACCCAGCCTTCAGTATAAAACATTCAGTGTGACTGAACCACGTGGTTTATCCTCATAAGAGCAGCCTCATTATTTAAAAGCCATACCTAACATGTTTGTCAATGTCAATGTCAGCTTTATTTATATAGCACATTTAAGACGGCTAGTGGCCTACCAAAGTGCTTTACAGTAAAACAGACAGAAAACAATAAAACCAATAAAAACCAATAAAAACAAAGCAATACAGAGAAAACATAACATATTAAAGACTCAATAAAAGGGGACTTAACTCAGCCAATGGCCGAAGTGAACAAGTGTGTCTTAAGCCTTTTTTTTTAAAGTAGAAAGGCTTTTTACAGTCTGCAAAAGTTTGTGAATCTGTGGACACATTTATTAAGATTTTATTATCATTAATATTTTTGCAACAATTTCAACCCCTTGTCACAGGGGTAATCTAAAAAAATCCTCTCTGACTCATGAAAACAGCTGTTTGGATTTAATATGCTGACTTTGTCCCCTTACATGCAACTGTAAAAGTTCCCTACTTCACTTTTAGTACAGATTTAATTTTACATTGTTTTTCCATAGATGTATCTTCTTCCTTTATTTAGTTGCTGGTTTTAGCACTGTTGCTTTACAGCATGTTATTTATATTTTACTCACTTTGTTTACTGTTTTAGCACCAAAAACACCAAGGCAAATGCACTGTATACATATACCCAATGCTCTTTCTAAAACTGGCGCATTTGCAAGACACTGTCTAAAATTACTCCCTTGTGCTAAAAAAAAAAAAAACCACACAAAATATTCAACTTTGCATCTTCAGTCTGCATTACAGACTGTCTATGTCAGCTAATACACTCCACAGATGACACCAACATCTGCTCAAATCTGCACAAGGCATCAAGTCAAAACACAGTCACCTCATTTCTGTTAATGCAGCACTTCTGTTTTTAAATTCCAGTTTATTTCCCCATGTCACTGACTCAATCACAGCCACTTCTTCTTGTAACAACATCAGGGAATTTCACTTCTGTCCTGTGGTCTGCTTTAATGTCAAGTAAAAGAAACATTTGACTCTGCAGTAATGGTCATGACTGAGGCCTTTTTAGATTTATATTTGAGCTTTCAGTCCTGAGCAGATAGGACGGTGGAGCATGGGGTGGGAGAGAGTGGAGTATGGCCTGTGAGAAGGGAGCCACACCTTGGGACACCCACTGTGATTAATGAAGCCTCTGTACATGGGGCATGCAAACTTAACCACTTAAACGATGAAGCATGAGTCAGTTTTTACCCTTAGTTTCTACCAAATTTAGAGCCCAGGGTTCATCTATAATGCAGAGGACTTCCAACTTTTTTTGCCCAAGGCATACCAAAGACGAAGCCAACACCTCAAGGCACATGGTATTCATATCCATGCAAAAAAAAAAACCTTTAATGTGTTTTAGTATCTTCAGTCTTTACTTTTTAACTTCTATCTGCTAATACTTGATAAAAATTGTCAAATAGATATACTTGGCTTTTAGTTTAATTTAATGAATGAAATAAATGCTTTCAGTATTGGCTGTTTTTCATTCAATTTATCAAGAAGTGTGGTCCAGATCTGATAAAACTGCTACTTCAGCTGTTAGCATCTATGCTAGTCTCTGTACAACCAGTCACTTCCTGCTGTGGTCCCGCTTGCAGCTCCCACCTCTTCCTGCTTTAAAGGACGCTGATTGGGCCGAGCTGCTTTGGGCCAAGCACAATTGTTGTTTTAAAATCATTCACTGTTAAATCAGCCGTTGTAATCCTACTGTGACGAGTTTTAAGGGCCTCGTCATTTAAGATATTCATTTTGTTTTATGAATGACTGCCTGAAACTTAAGGTCTTGATTCTTCTTTAGAGGAAAAACCAGAGGACAGAGAAAGAAGTGGGCCTCATATTCATGATTACCTGAATGTGTGTACGCTCAGTGATATATGAGCTCGGGCATTATCAGTTTTATCGTCATGATAAAACTGACATTACGGCTCCAAATGTTTCCATATAATCAGCTGAGGATCTACACTGCCTGCTGTGACCATTACCAAATAATAAAACTTGCACACCTAAAAACTTTACACCTTTCAGCTGAATACAAGTGTTTGACTGCCGACCTAGCACTGGTTGCCGTTGCCAGTCTGTCCTTTTTGCCACTCAGTGGGTGGCGCTTCACTCACTCACCCTGAACCTGATGTCACATGCATACCCTCTATCGTACTGACTATATCTCAGTATCTGTGATTTTGCATATATCCAGAATGAGATTAGTGTACCCAGGCTTTTTCTGAGCATGTGGTTCTATCTTACGGTTTTTCCTCCCATTCATTACTTCCGCCAAGGAGGTTATGTTTTCACCAGGGTCTTTCTGTTTGTTTGTCTGTTTGTTTGTTAGCAACATTACGCAAAAACTACTGGATGGATTTACATCAAAATTTTAACAGAGGTGCGGTTTGGTCCAAGGAAGAAGCCATTAAATTTTGGTGGTGATCCGCATATTTGTCTGGATGCAAAAAAATTCCCAAAATTTTTAAAAAATCCCATAAGTTAACACCGTATTTTGTCCCACCCACAGCACCATCCGATTGGTTACACGCTCTGGTTACACGCAGAGTCACGGCACGGCGAACAGCCAATCAGCACTGAAAGCTGTGCATGTAGTTCTACTCACAGACATAGCAGAAAGGAGGAAAAGTGTTGCCAATAGAGAAAGCCCAGCATCATAGCAGAAATCTGTGTGTGTGTGAGTGTAAAAACCTAACCCCCAAATTCCACACAGAGCGAACGCACCACGCACCAAAGCAACGTGGTTTTGCGCCGACCGACAAACTGGCAACATCGTCCACTTGAAGCGCCGTGGCATGTGTAACAGATTTAAAATGAACCTCTTCTCAATTTCTATAAAATTGATGTGTCTGTCATATTTATGTTACTTTGTTGCCTCCTGGTGGTTTGAAAGCATAACTGTAGGGCACCTAGCTGGTCACCGTACATACTTCAGCAAAGGAATCTCTCCTGAGCTGAAGGTGAGTGTGTGTATTTTGTGCTGCGACTAACGTGTCTCTGTTTAAAATGTTAAAACTATTTCTAAGACGTTAGATAACATGTATTTTGTCTATGAACCTGTTTAGAATTTAATGCCAGCGTTTAAGACATTGTGAGAAGGATCATTATTTTTATTTAAGCAGTTCCAGTTTCTTTTTACGCCGAGCTAATGCTAGTTAGCTTATAAGTTAGGTGCTCCCACATGGTCTTGATGCTCACGTTAATGCTTTTATGTGCGTGTGCTTGTGTTATGCAGAATGAAGCCCATGCGGTTGAATATTGAAAGCTGAGTGTGTGCTTTTTGATTATACACCAGGTAGGCATGGTTAAGCAGTTTTACATTAAAAATGTACAATAATTTCATTAAATGCATTTCATTAAAGGTTATTTGTTAAAAAAGATTTTTGACATGTTTATATGCAGATAAAATGGAAAATGCTCTTATTTTGGTACTTAAAAACAATGTAAAACTCCACTATAGAATCACTTAAATTGTATTGGATATGTTTTCATGATATGTAAAAGTACATACTTAAAAAGGAATCTCTCCTGAGCTGAAGAATGGAGTCCATGCAGTTGAATATTGAAAGCTGAGTGTGTGCTTTTTGATTATACACCAGATACCAAAATAAAAGGGAACGAGATCCCGAGAGCAACTTCTGTTTTTGTGGCATTCTTCGTGCACCCTAAGACATCGAGACAGACGCACACCCTCCACAGTGCAGCAAGGAAATTCAACCCTGTTACACATGCACAACACCAACGTCTGTACAAGCAGCAGCAAATTGGTTCAGTCAGCAAGTTACAAGACCCACTACTAACTTAGTCACTCTATCGGATGATATTTATGTCAACAATAATCACATTTGTTGCAGATTGATATTTTTCATTCCACACTGTGCATATAAAATAAATATAGGGCTACAATGTTGGGTGGAAATCACAACTTATGGGTGGAACTGAGCTGCTTGGCAGAGGTCTGTGCTCAAGGAGTGCTTTTCTACAGACAAACCAACAGACAAACAAACAAACAGACCCTGGCGAAAAACACAACCTCCTTGGAGGAGGTAATAATTGGCCAAATGCAGGTCATATTGATTTAGTCATATTTGTGGTTTATCTGTCTCTCTTCTCTACCTGTTTGGAGTTTGTCCTGGTTCTTGTGGTCATAGTACTGCAAATCCTGAATTCAAAAGAAAAATATGTTCAAGTGTTATTCTTAAAAATACTCAAAGCAGCTTTATGATTTGAGAAGGAGAAGCTATAACCAGACAGAGAGCACATACATTACAGATCAGTATATTGTTTGTGCTGTGCTCCAGTTTGATCTCTATCTTCTCCCTGAGGGCTCTCAGTACAGGCTCAATGACCCCTGAAGAGTTCAGTACAATCCTCCTCACCGTCTCCTCTGGAACCACAAAGTTCAGCTTGGAAAACACCTTCCTGTCCACAGAAGAATAAAAACAATTTAATAATAAACACGTGTGTCATACGGACAGAGCTAACAAAAACGACAGATTGAAAGTGATTTAACTGATGATGACAAACGCCATGAGAGTCGCCGTGTTCATTATAAAGAGCCATAAATCTGTAGCTGGATTTGAGCCATATGTTTGTCCTGAGAGGGGAGGAGTGGGTGGGTGGGTGGGTGCTGAATTTGTTCTCATGACCAGATGCAGAAGCCTGTTACAGCCTTGAACAAATGTTCTGCTTCAGGGTTTGAAGCTTCATCTTAAGAAAAATTAAACACTTTACCAAAGCGTGTAACTGTTTGTTCAGTTCTTGTTCGTGTGAGATCACTCGGGGGGAAATGAGGACATATTAACAAAGTCAGATTGTTTAATTTGAGTTGGTGACTATGAAAGGGAATGATCGTGAGTCAATAACAAACTAGTCATAAGAGAGTAAGAGAACAGAGAAGGCGGCTCCTGCTTAAGTGTTGATTGAATACATTTGCTGCAACTGAATAAAAAACATAAACAGATTATAAAAAAAACTCAATATCTGTTTGATATCAGATATCAGACTGGAGACTTTTGAGTACTGTGCTCATCGCTAATACAAACCTCAATCCAATGAAGTTGGAACACTGTGTAAAACTTAAATAAAAACAAAATACAGCAATTTGCAAATCCTTTTAAACCTATATTAAATTAAATACAGTAGAGACAAGATATTTCATGTTCAAACTAATAAACATCACTTTATAAATGTACTTATTTGAGTTTGATGCCTGTAACATGTTCAAAAAGCTGGGACAAGGCCAACGAAAGACTGGGAAAGTTGAAGAATGTTAAAAAACACCTGTATGGATCACTCCTCAGGTGAACATGTTAATTTGAAACATGTGAGTGTCATGATTGGGTATAAAGGAGCATAAACGAAAAGCCCTGTTCACAAGCGAGGATGGAGGAAAGTTCACCACTTTGTGAACAACTGCATGACCAAATAGTCCAACAGTTTAACCCTTTAAGGTTCCCAACAAGAATAATCCTTTAGGTAACAATAACAATAATCAACTGTTTTTTTTAGAACATACCCACCAGTTTTTGAAATGTAATCCTTTACCAAATGGTGGAGATGTCACTTTATGGTAAAAGTGCATAAAATAAATAGTGACTTACAATATGTTTGACCAATTGGTTGAGAAGAATGTTAAAGGGTTAAGAACATATCTCAACAACATACAATTTCAAGGAGTTAAAGGATTTCATCACCTACCATCCAAAACATCATCAACAGATTCTGAGAATCTGGAGGAATCTCTGCAAGTACGAAAACTATCATTGAATGCCCGTGACCTTCAATCCCTCAGGTGGCACTGCACTAAAAGATGACATCATTCTATAAAGGATATCACCATGTGAGTTCAGCAACACTTTGGAAAACCATTGCCGGTTAGCACAGTTTGTTGCTACATCTACAAGAGAGAGTTAAAACTAGGGGTGTCCAGATACAACTTTTTCACCTCCAATATGATACCGATATTGCAGCCTTGAGTATTGGCCGATACCAATATCGATCCGATACGATATCAGCAGGAATCATACATACTCTTATTACTTATTTTGCAGTATGGACTGTAAGAAAAGGCTTGATCAAGTGAGATTACTCAAACAGAGAACAGTAGTCAGCAATAGTAGGTATGAGAAAAACTAACCCATTTGTTATTAACCAATGGGTTAAATAAATTTTAACCTTTAACATAAGAATATAATACAATTAAATAAAATAAATAATAATAAATTAAAAATTCCTGAAAAGTAACCTCAGTAAATTCAATAAAAACAAAAAGTTATTTTTAAATTGCAAAATAACCACTGTGTTTAACTTAAACATAAGCATATTCTACAACTGAATTAAATAAATAACAAACAATTTAGAATGGACTGCTTGTATCGGAGTGCTTATATTGGAGATTTTAGATGCAGGCCGATATAATCCAATATCAGTTTTTTTTGCTGATATCGAACCGATGTCCAATATCAGTGTCGCATGGGGACACCCCTAGTTAAAACTCTACCATGCAAAGCCAAAGACATCAATCAACAACACCCAGAAACACCACCAGCTTCTCTGGGCCCGAGCTCATCTGAGATGGACTGATGCAAAGTGGTCTGAAGAGTCCATATTTCAAACTGTTTTTGGAAACCATGGATTAGGGATGGGAATCAAAAACCAATTTCAATTGAGAATCGATAACAAATAGCTAAAAGAATCGATATCATTAGTCTTTCTGCTTGGTGATTCCCTTATCAATTCCTCTCACAAGGATCTGGCTGCCTTACAAATTGAGGACATCATGCGCTCATCAGATGCAATCGGCTCAAGGGCAACAGAGAAGTAATCATGGCAGAAAGGAGACTGAAGAAGTCAAACATTGGCTTAATCTTACACAACATGATGCTAAACGCAAAACATCCAACAGTGGAAACACCACCGATATGCTGAGTCACTTGTCTCGGCTGCATAGCACTAAATATCAGGACAGCCATGTGTTTGGTGTAGTTCACCCTGAAAACCTGGAGATCTGATTTTTTTTGGTGCACAAAATCCACAGGAATCAATAAGGGAACCAATAAAGAATTACATCGGTAAGCAGGATTGATAATGGCACTGATATCAACAAAATCTTAGCAATTTCCATCCCTACCATGGATGTCGTGTCCTCCAGGGGAACAGAAAAAAGGATCATCCAGACTGTTAGCACCTGTGATGGTATGGGGGTGTGATAGTGCCCATGGCATGGGTAACTTGCACATCTATGAAGGTACCATTATGCTGAAAGGTACATACAGGTTTTGGAGAAACATACAATGCCATCCAAGTGACATCTTTTTCAGGGACGTCCCTGCTTATTTCAGCAAGACAAAGCAAAGACTTCTGCATGTGTTACAACGGCGTGGCTTTGTAGTAAAAGAGTGCAGGTACTAGACTGACCTGCCTGCAGTCCAGACCTGTCTCCCGTTAAATATGTGTGGCACATTATGAAGCCCAAAAAGAGACCCCAGACTGCTGAGTAACTAAAATCGTACATCAAGCAAGAATGGGAAAGAACTCCACCAACATCAACAATCAGCGTTAAAACACATATTGAGTGCTGTGAAAAGGAAAGGTGGTGTAACACAGTTGTAAACATGCCTTCACCCAGCATTTTTGAAACGTGTTGCAGGCATCAAATTCAAATAGGGTGAATATTTTGAAGAAAAAAAACCCAAACAAAAACATGTAGTTAATCATTTATCCATACTGTTTGTGTACTGAGTGCTCATGAAATCTGGTATCTGGTCTCTTGCCTGTTGAGAAGGCTCCAGTTACTGATCTTCTGCTGTGTGGAGTTTGCAGGAACATAGTTGTGCAGGTCAACAAGCTTTGGGAAGAAATGCCTGACAACCTCTGCAGCCATCACTACGGAATAAATAGGGACCGTCAGGACACAAGTGAATAAATAAACAGATAGTAAACAATCCAACAAGAGAGGAAAGTGGCCGCTTGATGGATAAACAGGGATTGCGTCAGTAGTCATGGTTGTTTATGTTGCTTGAGCCTCTTAATGCTTGTAAACCCAAACGGCTAACTTCACAAACCTCCGTCGCTGAAGTCTCGCGTGATGTGTCTTTTCGGCCGGGACAGAGGGATTTTATCAATCCATGCGTATAAATCCTGCAGCTCCTCTTCATTCAGTATTCGGTTCATCTCTAACTTCAGCTACATCTGTTTTTGGAACAGTTTATAAAGCTCCTAACTCCTCTAACAGAGCCGGTTAGCCTGTTAGCTTCCCCTGAGAACTGGTTGTTTGAGGCGTTGCTAAGCGACCGTTGAGCTGGAAGATAATGGCGTCTGAACCACAAAGACGAAGAAAATGCAAATAAAATGGATTATTATCGTTTTAAATCACGATTAACTGAAATATGCCGTATAATTTTTTAAGTGTAAGCCCATTGTTATAGAAAAAAATTACCTTTTAACTCGAGAAAGACATTTAAAGTTTATTTTTTTCATTCAAGTTTTCAGAAGAGGTATTTTATTTAATGTTTTTTTTTTTTTTCAGAGATGAGCAACTTTGTCCATCAAGAGGGCCACATTATTTTGGTACTCCTCATCAAAGGGCCATTCGTAATAAATAACTAAATAAACAATAACTTGTATTTTAACAAAAATAAATTATACAACAACTTTCATAAGATATTATATCCATTTTTATATATTCAAACTCAAATATAAGTAGTAAAACTCTAATTTGATCTTTTTTGATGTACACTGTCTTTGAGGTTTTTGAAAAAAAAAAGGCTTATTAATAAAATGTCTAATTATTATTTTGTTCTTGTCGTTATTATTATTATTATTATTATTATTATTATTATTGTTATTATTATTATAATTTTAAATGTTTTAAGATTTCTTTAAAAGTCTCCACAGATGGGGGTGCCCTCAGGTGGGTTAGGAGAACACTCAACAGATGGGGGGGCCAGTGGTTTTGAAGGTTCGGTCCACCATAATGCAGAGCTTAGTCCAGGGAGGGCAGGGACTGTTTGTGTTGCCAGAGCGGAGGTTTTTGGTGGAAGTTTGGGGTGTGAGGAGTTCCTTAAGGAAGGCAGAGGCGGGACCATGGAGATGCTGGTGAGTGAGAAAGGAGATTTTGTATTCAGCCTGGGGGTGAACAGGAAGCCAGAGAGATGAGTGAAGAATGGGTGTGATGTGTTCAATTTTTTCCACACCCTCATCAGGATCCTGGCATCTGTTTTATGTCAACATCTATGTGTAGCCTTCTTATGAGGTTTAAAATGTTTTATTCTTTTTTACACATTTTTAGAAGAAAACTAGAAGTGCTCTGCCAAGGCTTTCCTGACAATGCCCGATATGTTGTCCAAAATGTGGAGAACTGCACTATCTGGCAATGTTAACAAATCCTTCTAAAAATTCCTGGATCCAAGTCTGGATTCCGATCACCACCAACATGTTATCAATTCTGACCAACATTCCCTTGAAATTTAATCAAAATCAGCTGAGAAGTTGTTGAGTGATTAGCAAAAAAGTAGAAACCTCCACTATCTGGCATTGTTAACAAATCCTTTTAAAAATTCCTGGATCCGCATCTGGATCCAGATCACCTTCAAAATGTAATCTGCTGATCCTTGGTCCATTTCTGACCCATCCAGAAAAATTCTAAAAATCAGATTCCATTCAGCACTTTTAGGGATGCACAATATTGGATTTTTGCAAATATCCAATAAGATGATGTTTCTAAGTCATTATTGCTGACAATCAGCTTTTTAGGGAAATATCTGTCGATACCGATATTGGTCCGGTAATAATATGCATCCTAAAAAACAAACTGACATCTGTAAAGACAGACCTTGACAGAGGTAAAATAAAATAAGAAACAGGGCACATACAGGTTTTACTGATTCTCTTTTATTTTAAGCTCCATTTTCACAGAATAAAGATCTAAATAAATAGGAAATAATACATTTCAAATCATTTTTCAGTTCAAAGTTTGCAGGAAAGGCCACCATCATTGGCATTACTTGAGAGAATTGATCATGTTTGCTGCATAGAAAATGCAATAAAAAAATCCCTTAAAGACAAAAATACATTTACTAAGTCAAGACACATTAAACACCTGCTGGTAACATTCAGTCTCACAAAGTCAAGCATACAAGTTAGAACAAAATTAATCCCAAAATATTTATTGTTTGACCATAATAAGAAAATCTATAAAGTGCCCAAGTTGGTGCAATATCTTAAGATCCCTTAACAACATTATTTCTTAAAAAAGCAGTACCAAAACAATGTGAGGGGACAGTAACAGTTAGTAACAGTTACAGCATCAATAGTGCATTTGCCTCGTGAATCTTCACATATTCAAGGATCAAGGCAGAGAGACATTTCCCTTAAAGAAAAATAATCATCATCATGGCGGCAGAGCCATTTGTCATTTCAAAGCACAGACGCTGAGTCTGTCAATCACGGCTTCAGGTTCGAACAACATACTGAAGGCTTACATAAGCAAGACACAGACGGCGGTAATCTTCAGAGAGACGATGAGTGACAGGAAAGATCTGCCACTTATTGTTGCTGATCCTTCTGTGGATCACGTCTCCTCTTAAAAAACAGAGAAGTGTCTCCTGAGAGCACTTTTGGGTTCTTCTCTGTGGGACAGCAGCAGTGTTTGCTGTCAGAGGATCTCTGTGTTTGCATCAGGATCAGTTACTCCCTCTGTCATCTGGGGCGGGTGGGGGGCATCAGGGCCGTTCTGCCTGAAAGCTGAAAAACAAATACAGTTAGAAAACATGCTACTTGTGTTATATGTCTATCTTTTACAGCCAAAAGAGTGCTCATTGCTTATTTAAGGTACATGTTCCCTGGGGTGAGATTTGAGATTTAGGAATATATATATAATAGGAATAAAACCCACAGAGCACCTTAAAAGACAAGCAACATACATACACTGTGGACAACTTAAACAACACACGGTCCAAAATATAACAGGCTGGGAGTTGGGGGACCATGAGAATTGTACACAATGAATTATAAAGTGCTGGAGCGCTATAAAAGTGCCAAATGCTAAAGTGCAGAGTGCTAGCTGCCTGGGAGCTCAGGTCCTCATTACATTGCACATTGCCCTACTGCCAAAGATTATTAAGTGCAAGATTGAATATAATATTGCACGATGTTTCATGATCTGCTATTAGTTAAGTTCCCTTTTATGTTTTCATGTTTCATGTTTGTCTTGTGCTTCCTGTTTTATTTTGGAAAAAACACCTGCTCTTGTTTGTCTCCATAGGTTTTGCTTCCTGTCTGGTCCTGTCACACCTGATCCCTGATTGTTCCTCTCCAGCTGTGTCTAATCACTCTCAGTCACCTCTTGTATTTAACCTCATGTCTTCCCTTGTCTTGTCGCCAGTTCGTAGTACCTTCACCAGTCTTCATCCCAGCATTTTTCTGTCTAGTCTGTCTAGTGTATTACCTTGCCTTGTTTTTTGACTTTGAATCTGTCCCACGTTTTTCTGGACATTGTTGCCTGTGCTGACTGATCCTCCATGTACCGAACCTTGCCTGGTAACTGATTAAACCTTTTAAGCTTGTCATTTGGGTCCAATCCTTCTGAGTCACGTATTGTTACACAGGGCCCATAACACACGGTTGCACATGCAGATGTGTGAGTAGATATTGCACTAAGAAAGCATACATAGATGTCTTATGCACTCAACAGTGGACAACTATGAATGGTGCCCCAACACACTGAGCTGATTAGACATACATACAAAATAAGACACAGTTATGATCAAAATCATAGACCACACATCACAATTTAACCAGAACCATCTTATTTTCATGCACCATGTCCTACATCAGGACAAAAGCACAGCCCAGTTTGATCAACGCTTACACAACTTTAACCAGTTTAAACACTAAAACAGTTCACCATGACTTCTGTCTGTAAATCACTGCTGTAGTCAAATCTGTTTCTGTTTTAACCAACAGAAAAACATCTCTAATGCTCGACAAGTCAAAGATCAGTAAACTGATTTATCTTCATATTTGTCAGTCAGTCTTGGTTTGCTGGAGTTTCTAAGCTGTCCAAGCTTCTGATGTGTGTTTGTGTCAAAATTTTAGAGTCTCATTTTGAGGTTAGAAAATATGGTCACCCTGATGAATCATGCCCTACTTTGATGCACAAAACTCAAAAATGCTCTCTCGTGTTTCTTCCTCATCTACTCAGTCTTATATGGTACCTTCTAAGAACTCTAGGAAATGAAGCTAACTAAGATTTTGCCGGTTTGGATTTTTATTGTTCCTAGCAGGACTGAGACGGGTCCGGCTGCAGACCTCCGGTGTCATGGCCTCCTCCATTTTGGAGGCAGGAAGTGATTTGAGAGAAACAACAAGGTATTTGTGCCATACGGAAACGATAGGTGCTCAATGAGGAGACATAACCATGCTTCCATCCCAATGCACTTCTGAAAAATTACCATGTGGCATTACCACCATCAAGGGACCCAGACTCAGTACATGCAAGCTCCTCGTAGTGACAATGCTAATGCCACCTACCCTTCCACAAGGCTTCCCACGGGCCCACCAACCAACAATGTAGAAAGAGCAAGAACATCACTGGGTTCATAAAGCGGGGACCTCGCAGATCAACTCAGTATTGAAACCTGATTTTGACTTTATCATCAATATTTTAGCATTGAAAGAGTGACCTAATGAGGATTTTGTTGTATTCTTCCTAAATCATTTCAGCACCCTGGTTGAAACCATTTCTACATAGAGATGTCAGAGTGACATTTTATCTTTTAAAGATCCTGGTAACTCACACGGGTGTTAGAGAAAAAACACTTGATTAATCCTCTTTTCAGGAATGCATTAGTGTGGGTGAATTTGTTTAACTGACAGCCTCCAAACCCTATGAAATTTGTAGAAGAGGACTTGTTGACCTTTTATCATTTCAGCTGGTCCTTAAAAATGATGACATCAAAATCTCTGACTGTAGCCATCTATCAGACAGTGCTGCACTGCTCAATCACCCAATCATTTTAACCAAAATACAGAATATATTAAATTTAACTTGCAGGATTTTTTAAAGCTTTAGTTCTTGAGAAATATCTTCAGTTAAAACTGAAAAGCAACTATAACTGGCTTCAATCATCAGGCACATTTCACCTCCAAATCAAAAAGCTTTAAATTCCTTTTATGATGAGATGAAAACATTTATAAAGCACTTCAAACAAATCTTCTGACTCTCTGGGTTAAACTCTTAGTTTTCATGGCATGAAAGCTGAGAACAGCATATTCGATAGTTTTAAATATGAAACTGTCCTTGCATTTTTATCTCTCAGAGCAAAAACTCTTCTTCAATACCACAACATACAGAGAATCTTTTCTCTACAGTTTTGGTTGACTTGTTATCCTGGGTGTGGTTTTTGCCGTTGTGGCAGAATAGTAAACTTCGGGCTCTTTTACACAATTTGTTTATCAGACAGATTGACCATAAAGAGACCTCAGAGTCACTGCATGTTCCCTCCCCATCCAGCTCAGCACTAAAGCCCTTTGGTTACTGACTCACTAACTCTGGGCTGCTGCTTTTTCATTACACTGCAATGCTGGAACAATGTCCAAAACCTCAGACGTCTCCAAAAACGTGAGTGCACTGAATAAAGCAAAGAATGTCTGAAAGCCGAGGTCTGGAGGACTTTTGAGGGGAAAGTCTGAGTGTTGTCTGAATACGCACCAGCAGAGTGTGAGGCAGGGGAGATGGGGCTGCTGACGGCTTCGGCTTCGCTGGGGGCATTGGGGGCTTTGGCTTGGAGATCTGAAGGGAGCAGATGGTCGGGTTACTCACAGCAGTAAAAGTTAAACACTTAAAGACAAACAGATGACTAAATGAAGCTACATTGACTTTTAATGTCACTCACCGGCTTTGTGGTAAGTGGTGGCAGAGGTCTTGAGGGAGGTAGAGGTTTAGTCTGAAAAAGAGGAGAAAAATATAAATTATAAACATTTGATATGTTCAGCAGAGTCAATGACTTCAGAGCTTCAGAGCTAATGTCTGAGCAGTTTACCTCAGTGTAGACTGGTTTGCTTGAAATGTTCGCTGGCTGCATGAAGGGCCTTACAGCCTGAAGAAAAACAAGAACTTACTGATTAAAAAACTGAAATGCACACAATGTTTCATTTAAATTGGGACAGATGTGTGTCTAATATTACCTGTTGCATCTTTGATGGCTGAGGCACGGCTGCAGGTTTCTTTGGTGGCTACAAAGGAAGGAGAGATGGACATGAGTCGGACATAAGGCTAATTTGGAGTCACCAAATTAAACTACAGAACATGTTTTTGGTCTGTGGGAAGAAGTCAACACAACTTTGGCGCTATACAGATAAAGATTGCCTGAATCTGTATCAGCAGAGACAAATGTGATGAGGACAGATTTATGATCTGGGCGTCCATGGGTTTGTTGCTATCATAAATTCTTATTTTTAGTCTCTTTGTCTCTGCCTGGACGAATACATCTCTGGACCTATGTATGTGTATATACAACTAAATATATTATATGTATTTGTATTTATGCATATATGTGTATCTATAAAATGAAGAGTTTGGCTTCAGCCTGCTCTGTTGTAAAGTGACTTGAGATAACACTTGTTATTAAGTGGTGCTATACAAATAAAGATTGATTGATTGATTGAAGTCAGAGTGCCCTGGGAGAACATGCAAACTCCACACAGAAAGGCCCTGGGGTTCGAACCAGCAGCCTTCTTGCTGTGGGGCACACACACTGCCTGCTGTGTCTTCGCATCCCCAATAATAACAATAATACTCATAATATGAAACATTAAGAAAAAAAAGCTACGTATAGGTTTGTGAACCAGATAACTCTATACAGAGGAACTTGCTGCTTATTAAAGAATAAAACAAAAGTCTACAACAAAAATAACGAGAGATATTTGTGTCAGTAGTGTCTGTTTTAAGTGCTCAGCAGCGGTTGTGCCAAAGTGTCTTCAGGGTCAGCTGTTATGCCTTAACATATACATTTTTTTTTGTCTCTGCACTCACAGCATCTCTGTTAAACAGTCTGACATGAGGAACATTGTTGTGCTCATCAATGTGACCTCTCCCTCACTGACCATTGAAAATGAAGAAGTTCTGGGACTCCTGATTCTGGCTTTATGACGAGGAAAAAAAGCACTTTCAGGGTAAACGTCTTTTAGTATTAAGGTTCTGTTACAGCCAGGACATTAGCGAGTACGAGCCATTCAAGAAGTACAGCTTAATATGATGGACAAATTTACTCCTCAGAAAAGTTTGGAAAAGTTATTTTGGCTGATTCATTCTCACCTTTATTAATACCAATTTTGAATCTACTTTATGTCATTGGAAAGCCTGATTAGTCACCTTCACAGCAAGGTACAACTTGTGAGGATCGTGCATTCATTGAATGAGCAACACAGCTAAATGTGTGGGTAGCGCCCAAAAAGTGCCAAGTTACAAGTTGTACCTCGTTGTAAAGGCGACTAATCAGGATTTCCAACAATTTAATACACAACACCTATTGATATGATTAAAAAAATATCCACCGAAAGAACCTTTCTAAACTTTAGTTTGGAATATGTATGAAGTTAAAACTTTTGGTAACATGTATGGAAAAAAGAAATCAGTGCAATAAAGTTGCATCTAAGGAGGACAGAAGTTGTGGAATTGTGGTTTAGGGAAGACAGAAATGTCAAGTCCGCTTACATTTAGATCACTAAATACTCCTTAATTTTAAAATTAATTCTTAACAAATCACTTTTACCCCTCTTAATAAGACTTGTGTTGATAAAACAGTCTGCCTTTCTATCCAGACAATACTGAACAGTTCTTATGTAGATTATTGCCAGCGTATGTTTAATAACTGTCTAACTAATAATGATATCAACATGATTTAGAGTGCTAGGTGTGGGTTTTCAGGGTCAAGGAATCATATTATGATGGCAACTTTATCATGGAGCTATTTCCTATATATGTAACAGCTACCCTCTTGGAAGTTTGTGCTCTCTGAGGTGCTTTCTTTCTAGTTTTGTATTTATTTTGATGTCTGTATGTCTCTGTTCTGATTTATGTCTTTACATTAATGATGTGATGGACTGTTTCTTCCTGGAGGAATCAATAACATTCTTTTAATTCAAAGTGAGTAACACTGGCAGTTAAAAGCTACCAGCTGAAGTGATGCACTGAAGTTTAATCTCACCTCTGGAGCTGCTCTGCTGGGCTTCATCGCTCCATTTTGTGGTTTATCAGAAGTGGAGCTCAGAGGTTTACAGGCCTGAGTAGCTGATGACTCTACAAAAATGGGTTTGCTGATCTGCTTGGACCCAACACGAGGACTGCTGCGTGTACTGCTCGACTGGAACAACGGGTTGAACTGTCCTGAGGTAGATTGGAGGCATCTGTAATGTAAACACACACAGAGGAGCTGCAGTCAGAGGTTAAGGAACAGATTCCTCTCTGTGGTTGGACATACAATAGCTTCTTTTTGTACCTCTTTTCAGGTCGTCTTTTCTTCATGCAGCACATCAGAGTCGCGATGATCAAGACCAATAGCAGGAGACCGCCGATCGCAAGAGATACAGCTAACGCCACCGGGCCTGCATCTGAACACACAACACACTTGAGGATCACACACTTGATCATGAGGATGTACAGCAAGGACATAAAACTGTTTAGTCCCTTTTTTTTGTATTTGAGTAGAATTTTCCAGCATCTGTATTTCACTTATATCTTTTTGACAAACTTTCACTTTTAAACTGGCATTAAACTCACACTGGTATTTACATATATTCTACCAGATGCACCTAAAATGAGAACATGGCATGGATTTATAGAGATTTTAAGGTTCAGTGTGTTTACTCACAACTGTAATCGTATCAGGATTATTGCCTTCATGCTGAAAGCCCTAGTTTTTCCCTTGAGTAACAAACACTTGAAGTTGAAGTGTGCAGCTGGACTCATCTGACTCTGTAAACAGGCAGATCCATCTTGCAAAGCTTCAAACTACAGAGCATGACAACAGCAGGTCATGACTGAGAGTCTGTTAACTGCTTAGAGATAAGCATGGATGCCGCCTGCTTTGGTGGCAGTTTTCTTAGAGCTTGATAACGTTTTTCATTAAGCGAGGAACAAAGAACAGCAGTGAAAATATTTTCAGGTGGAAACATTTTTGCCCTTCTCTTGACAGGGTTTGACGAGAGTTTGATTTATGAACTGGCTCAGGTTTCTGTACTTTGTACCCGAGTGGCAGTACTTGCCTACCTCATTGTCTGATTGCCCTGTAATGAATGTGATTGACAGAATGATTGTCTAATTACCTTTCTGATTTGTTTTAAAAGTCCTGCCCTCTCCAGACACATAGGCTCATAGGCTGTTGCCCAGATGGCCCAGTGTAATATATCCTGCTGATTTATAGAACTATCTATCTGGTGTGATAGGTTAGAAGTCGATCTCTAGTTCAGCAAAGCAGCTTTTTATTGGATAACACTCAACATTTTAACTACATTTAAAATAAGTGTTCCTATCACATTTTTGAAGTGAAAAGCAGACCTGAAATTTTACATTTTTCTGGTATAGGGTTTTGAAGCATTTCTATTGGCAATACAAAGAATTGGACAGAGCCAACTGATGTCAGGCATTTGATAAACTGAGGACACAGCCAAGCTGTAAAATACCTCTCAACCTAACTTCAGATCAACCTTTCTGACAGACAGGGATGCAAAGTTAAGATCATCTCACCAATAGCAACACCACATGGGCTTGTACCAAAGTCAGTCAACCAATCATCAACATTCAACTGACGTCGCATGGCCTTGTCCAATTCTTTCGACAGTCAGTATGTAACATCCAGGTTTCCTGCAGATAGCCTCAAGCAGACACTTGAGGAACTGTAATTTTTTGCACGTGCACACTGGCTTCATTTTTAAGACATGGAGATCATTTCCCATCCTCTTCCCAAACAATTACCACTATTCTCCGCCAAAATGAAAGGGACAAAAACTGATTAAAAATAAGTATTCATTTGTCTGAAAAAGTGCAAATCACATACAAGCGCTTTAAGATGAGAAAATGAGCTTTTAAAAGATGAATTTATACAAAAAGCACAAAACAGAGGATGGACTGTGATGCAAAGCCATCCAGTGAACGTGATGCTGATAGTGATACAGATGAAAGTAATCCTGCCAACATCATTGACCACAGAAGAGCAACAAGCCGTTGAGTGATTTGAAATTTTTTTTCCAGTAAAAATCAGGCAGATTTAAGTCTTAATGTTTCCCCGACATGGGATGACATTTGGATCCTTCATTAAAGAACAGTAGGACTACTTTACATATCTATGCTGTGTGTACTTCTTGACAGAGGAATGTGGGTACTTTTCTGCCAGCTCTATTTACTGCCTGAGGACGAGCATCTGACATTATACATCACCTGCTCAGGAAACAGAATGATCTGCGTAACATCATTACTGCATTTGACAAACAGGGGAATTCCATCAAATCAGAGTCTGCTTGTGCTCATCAGAACAGAGCAGTATTGTCCATGAGAAGTCTGCTTCAAGTATTCAATCTTGGTGAGACACAGAGACTCAGTCTTGTGCATAGCAGCGTGGTCATTAGGAGGTCAAACAGATAAAGAAGAAAACACACAGATGATGACTATCACTGCTAACATCTACGGACAGATAAACACGACATGTGCTGTACCTTCAGGCAGCTCAGACTGCAGCACGTCGCAGTAAGGCGGCGCCCAGCCAGGATCGCAGTGACACTTCCTCTCGTGGTTACAAACCTGCAAAAGCCCACACCCACAGTCAGCAACAAATTATATTAAAGTTGATTAAAGTATTCACTCTTTTGAGATAACATGGAAAATTTGTTGTGATATTTCTCATTTTACTTCATTAGTTGGCTCCTTTTTGGAAGATTTTGCTGCTCAAAGTGTGTTTTTTTCTTGTTTTTCATTTTAAGAAACAATAAGACATAAAACATCTGATGATAAATGTCCTGGGACAAATCCAAACCCCATCTATTTTGACTGGGGCACTGAATTATGCAGAGGTGGTATTAAGTTTTTGTAAATATGCATTAATAGAAAGCATTTACTTAGCCTTTTTATTTATTTTTTGGGTTTCAGATCAATTTTTAAAATCAAAATTTTACTTTGTGAGACTTTTTCTAGACACAAAATCAGAAATATTAAAACCATTCTTGCACTACAGAACAAACAGGCAGTAACAGGTGTGGTGAAGTTTCTTTTTCTATTATGAGCTAAAATGCTTATTCGATAAAGTGAAACAGTTATGTCACAACATTCTAACAAGCAATGATGCTCTATATTGGTTTGATGAATGGATATCAAGCTGTATTGCTTTCCAAAGAGAGGGGAAGTGATGCAGACATGACAGAGTTTCTGAGAAAAGGTTCACACTCTTACTGAACAAGCGTCATGCTGCTGCTACAGCTATTTTCTGATGTTTTCTGAAGAAGCACTAAACATAGCCCATGATTGATAAAGAATGTCTTAGTCAGTTTGCCATCTTAAATTTAAGACCTCTCACAGGTTAAAAAGACTTCTTATGGCCTTAAATAAAAAAAAATCAAATTAAAGGGCCTCCAATACTCTAGATGAGCCCTGTATTTACTTAATAAACAACATTTATAGAAACGAAAATATGGAACTTTACCATTCACATATTTCATTTTCTTCATTTACAGCCTTTTAAGGTAAAGTGTTTCTTACCCCGTTGTTGTTGCATTTGGCTGAACAGTCATCTGAGCCGTACACGTTGATGGTTTTTATTTCTTGACACCGTTGGTTGTAGCAGACCTGAAAAAAGAGCAGATAAAGACACAGTGATAACTTCTATCACGTTTGCAGGTTTTGTTTAAGCTGGTGGCTAACAGCAATTCTAGCTGCATATCAAGCAGCAACCTCTGTAGTTGATAAATGGTGCGGAAGTGAAAAACCTGTAGTTCCTTCAGTGTCCACTAGAGGCTGTCTGCAGAAGCACCACAGGCCACATATACACTCCATGTTAAAATGCTCATTTTTGAAGCAGAAATAAACAAGTCAAAAGCCAGGCTCAAAAACAATTTTGGTTGGTAAGTCAATTTCTTTGTGAGAATGCACTGGGGATGTTTTATTTGTTAGTTTATGAGTCGTCTGTTTTGATTGGAAAGAGAGATTTTAGTTATAATCAGGGGCACGGCTACCAGGACAGTGAGCCAGCATGTTGCGGCTTTCAACTTCGCCTCTTTGTCTATAATAAGATAAACTACAAGTAAGTTTGAGACAGTGTTTTTCATACTGCTTGTAGATCTTAAATATTTGTAGAGTGGCTTCAAAAGACGGTCAGTAATCAAGATGATGATGTCACTTAGACCTTGTCAAAAGCCCTATCCAGTCTATGGTGTATACCTTAGCATCCTAATATTTAGTAGGCTAATCAAGCTGCAAGATTTCCAGCCTATTTTCTCGGCTTTGCCTCTGCCAGCTCTGCCCTGCATCAGTACTGCACTCTTGCTTTTAATCCTTCACAATCGAACATCCTCTGACAAAGAGTTTGGAATACAACCTACAGATTTTTTAATTTGCGTGTAAAAAAAATCAGCGGCTCCTTCTTCTCAGCATAAAATTCCAATCCTCAGAGCATCCAGGATGCCTAAATCCAGGGATGCACATAATTAGCCTCCTAAATGATTCAAGTGTAATTCCTTAGTAGTCAGCTGAAGAGTTTTACTAGTTAGTGAACTTCTTAAAAGTTTAATCTGTCCAGTCCAGTTCAGTCCCACAATCTTGGTCAAATCCTCAACCACCCTCCTCTATAAGCTTCCAACTACTGGCCAGGTTGTTTGTAAACTGTTACAGATTACACTAACGTAAAACCCCTTGACTGAAGAAATAAATAACCACATTCATTTCAGGCATGCTGACTTCAACCTACAAGGAGGACTGAAGGCTTGTGGGATTGCCCACACACAGCTAACCAGCCTGGAGTGGATCTTTCAGGGATTAAATTAGACTCTGGTTTCTGTAGTAAACATGCTGAAGACCTCTTAGAGCCACCATCCCCAGTGGAAAAATCTTTATAATAGGGACACAGATCAAGCCAATAACGCCCCTATGTACAACATCAGCCATAATCAAGTTAAAGTGGGATGAACAGATATCAGTTTCAGATGTTTTTCTGCGGGCGTCAAAACACTTAAACGTTGACATCTGGTACACCTAAGTGGTTATTCAGACAAGATATTCTTATTGGACAAAAGACATACCCTGTTGGACAAACTGAGCTGTTTTCATGATCAAACATGAGTGGAGAGGAGAGGAAATGTTCACTGTTTATACCAAGTGGTTTGTTTCTGTTTATCGTGGACTCCTATTGCCTTATCTATTGTATATAGGCATATTATATGTTGTTCAGATCCTGAGCCTCCTTTTAGTGTGTATAAGTTGTTTATTTCATTTCCCTGAAACCATCTGCTGTAAAACAAAAATTTCACAGCTTGGGATCAGTGAAGTCTGTTTGCCTGTCTATCTATCAGTGTTAATTTTGTTCACTAATTATTTTCGTCATAGTTTTCGTCAACAACTTTTTTTCCCCTGGCGAAAACTAGACAGTAACTAATAAAAACATGTGCTAAAACTAAAACTAAAACTAAATTAGCTGACATTTAGCAAAATTTATTAATCCAATCAGGGACAAGTTAGGAATATATCCAATCACAGCTGCTTTGGTTGTGTGGAAAGGTTGGATGAGTTAAGAGGGACATCCAATCACAACTGCCTTAGCTTGGTGGTGGTGGGATAAGTTGTGGAGCGATCCAATCAGAGCTCCTCTCTTTATGAATTGATATATTCATGTAGAGCAGGCTCACTGTTTGTTGTCAATTCTGGTATTGTAACTGAGATGCTCTGCCAGGTAGCCTAAATAAAGGTGATTGCATTTCACACAAAAGTTAAATTTATTTCTGTTAATTTATACATTCAAACTTTACTAGCATTCAGTAAAGGGTTATTAGATGTTTCATTTTATCCAAGTGTAAAACATGACTTCAGAAATTCAAGGAAAAATAAAAAATGCCTTACACTTTACACTTCATATTTTAGTCGACTAAATTTACAGTAGATTTTGTCAACTAAAATGTTGTGAAATTTCATCAACTAAAACTAGACTAAAATTAAAACAATTTAGATCACTTAATTATGACTAAAACTGAAAGATAATTTAGGCAAAAGACTAAAATTACTAGGAATTACACCAAGAGAAGCAATTAGAGGAACATTGGGATTGGCATCTGTGTGATAGGTATTAGTGTAATTGATGTTCTTAACTTCAGCCCTAATTTTCATAATCCATGCATCACTACCTGTTAGTCAAATAAACTGCAGCTGTTGAGTTTTCTCACCATGTTGTTGCCACACTTAGTTCCAGTGGGCACTTTAGGCAGATCTGCTGGGTAGTTATCTTCAGGTTTCATCGTGGCCACATTGCAAACTTCTCCATTTCCTAACTGTGAGAAGGACTTGCTGGATGTCACAGGAAACTCCCAGCCTCCAGAACAAAAAAGTGTCCCACAGGATTGCTCTCTGTGACAAAAATATACACAGTTACTCACAAAAACCAGTTACATTATAAAAAACTGATAACACTGACTCTGTTAAACAATGTCTTTTGATTACATACCGGGTTGGACATCTTTGGCTAAACAGAGTCCTCCTGCAGTTTCCATGCTGTGAGAAGCAAGCTTCTGCAGCCACGTCAGCATCTAATCATGAGAAGATAAGACACAAGCGTTGCAGATATCAAACTGTGGACATAGAAGACATAAATACATCCAAATCCACCTCTCTGGTGTTTCTTACCTGGACCCCAGAGTCTCTTGCAGTGGTCCTGTCTGGATGGACACTGTCCATTGTAGCAGTATCCCTTCCCCCGATTGCACGGGCGTCCGTTCTGGGTGTACGCATCAGCTGGGCAGGAGGCGGAGAAGCCGGTGCAGTATTCTGTGAGGTCACAGTCTCCTGCTTTTGGACGGCAGACGCTGCCTGTTGGTTTCAGCTGCAGAGCGGAGACAAACACAGATGGTGATGTACAAACTGAAGTATATAAACTCACAGATAAGCGGCCAGAAGGCTCAGTCAGACAGTGTCTAGCTTTATGGTAACACTTTCAGCATCAGTGAGATTTTTTTTGCATTTAGAAAGAATGGCGAGTATTACTCACTTGGCAGTTGTGGCAGCACTCTCCCTCTGCACATGCGGCTCCTGCTTTGAGTTTGCAGGTGGTGGCGTTACAGCACGGATTCTTACACTCCTGCGAGACAGACAGAGGAGTGCAGAATGTTATAAAACAGTCTCCTTCCTGTTTTAACGCTCAGCTCTTCCTGCACAGGTGTGAAGTGTGGCAGTGCATGAACTTCTTGGCAGCATTCTCAGGCATCTTAATTTAACATTAGTGTATATTTTTTTACATCTTTTACAGCTTGTTTTGTTATAATAGGCTTGTGTATGACTGTAAGTTGTGCGTTACAGAAGAATCTCTACGTGCCAGACGTGTACCTCATTCCTACTTTATTTTATTTTTATTTTTCAAAGATTATCTTTGCGGCATTTTTGTGCCTTTATTGACAGGAGAGGGAGAGAAAGTGTATAGGCTTGTGAAAGGGGGCAAGAAAAAGCAGGGAAAGGACACTCTGCAAACTGGCCACAAGCTGGACTCGAACCCGGGCCCGCAGAAACACGCACATGGGTCGTAACCGGCCACCCAGCACTCTACCAAACCAGCGCCCCTATCTCACTTCTAGTTATCCATTAGTTTACGTGTAGATGGCATCTTTGCTCTGTAATGGGCTTACTATCGGGAGCCAGTGGGCTAAACTGCAGTGGAAACACAGGCAGGATGTCACACCGGTAGGTCTATTCAGGGGGCCAAGGGAACTGAACATTTTAGGCAGCTGCTGGCGCCACAAACATAGGGAGAAGGATAAATATGGATGTTGCAGACTTTTTTTTCTTTCTTTTTTGTGTTCTGTTAAAAAACACAACAGATGTTACATGAATAATATGTCATAAATTCCAGATGTTATTTTCACATTTCATTGCAGCCAAACTCAATGTGCTTCACATTAAGGGTGAACTGAAAAATTCATTGATCAACATTCATTCATGCATTGAAATATGAACTGGTAATTAAGTCGCATAATAAATAATGTGCACAATTTCATAACATTCCATTAAACACCATGGAAGAAAATTAGGAACTTGAAGCTATAAAAACAGAGAAATAGTTTCATAAGCAAACCCTATCAGCACTTGTATGCAAGAGGGAAAAGTTTTGATAAAGGTGTATCAAGAAAATATCAGGTGTCTAGGATGTAAGTAGACCAGAAAGAAAAACAACACTGGTTCCAAAATAGATATTTTCTCGATAGAATAATAGATAAGCAATCAATATTTTTATTTTATATATTGTTTGACTCTTTTGTCCCTCAGGCCATCAGACTGTACAACTCCTCACTAGTGAGGAGGAGTAACAGGAAGACTGAGGACGGGAAGGAGTGGTAGCCAGCCTGTAGGCATATTTTTATTTTAATTTATATTTATTTATATTTTTGTTTATAACTATCTTTTTTTATATATCTTTTTATCCGTTATACTAAACTGCTAATGGAATCTTGATTTCCCTGAGTGAGTCTTCCAAGGGATTAATAAAGTTTAATCTAATCTAATATTTGTTATGTTTTTGGGCTTTACTGCTTCACAGTACTTCTAGATAAAATAATTTGCACTGTTAAATGTACTGTCAACATAACTGCTGTGACCTGTCACTGTCACCTTCACTGTGCTGCACAGAATGGCTCAGTTGTCCTGTATGACGCTTACTCTGTTAATTTAATTTCGATGATTGTAAATACCTCCACCTGTTCTATTTTGTTTGCTACGGTATAGTTTATTGATCTCTATCTTTGTATTATATGTTATTCTATTAACTTTAATGCATGCTACTTACCCCTGTACTGCTGCAACACCTGAATTTCCTCTCCAGGCATCAATAAAGGTTTATTTCTCTTTCTTTATTTATTTTTGAACTTACTAGATTTTATGGAAATCAAATAATGATGCAAATGTTTGTTATCTCTGCTCCAAACATCTAGAGAGTTACTGACTCCTTCATTGTGCTAAGTATATTTCAAAGCATAACACCTTTTATGCTATTAGAGGGTATGAGGTTGGTCTGTTGTCATATTTTAATTAGTTCTGCTTAAAAGCACCAGTATGTGATTAGATCATAAGGTGTATGTGTCCTGTGTGAAGCACAAACCTCAGCAGTGCCACAGTCACACTCCTCTCCAGGCTCCAGGAAGGCATTTCCACACACCGGCCCACCAAAGACGCGATCGGTGGAGGGAGTATTGAGCAGACAGGTTGGGTTAACCTCATCCAAGAACCTACTGAGCTGCTGCTGACTGCAGCTGCTGAACCGCTCCGGATATTCTAAGCTGTAAAACAGGGACATGAACATTAAAGACACAAGTTTTTATCTATATTTATGAATTATAGTTCAAGACCTCGAGAGAAACGGAGCCTACCCCACACTCTCAGACATGATGCAGCCTTTTTTGGATATTAAGGAGCCGCAGACGCAGTTTTCAGTGTCATGAGACAAACCGAGGTTGTGACCCATCTCGTGTGCAATAGTCGAGGCCACTCCTATTGCTCTGGAGTTATGGTCCTGTATGGACAGAATAAGGAAATGAGTTAAAAGGTTAACACTGGAAATCAACCTAAGCTTCAGAAGAATTTTAAACAACATTTTGCTTTCACTTAACTCCTCTCTAATAAGTTTAACAGATCAAAATGTCATGATGACTGAAAGAATAAAATGAACACCCTGGACAGTGTGAGCAGGAATGCTTTTCCTCACTGATTGTGTTCACCAGAAAACAAAGATGGAGTAAGGTTTAAACAAAACGAAAAATATGTAATATAATCTCCTTATTTTTACATCTTAATTTAATGTTCATTGAAGAAAGTATCTGTACCTCATTGACAGCTCCAGAGTTGGAGGTGCACATGGCGTTGGTGTTAGCCAAGCCGACGGTGGAGCCATCAAAATCCACACCTCTGGAAAAGAAGAAAAACAATTTAAGACATTAAAATTACATCCTTTTTTATGTGTGTTGACTTGACTTGGACTCCACAGTTGCGCCAATAACAGTCATAAAAACCAATAAAGAAAATAACAAAGAACATGAGTCCCAAATGCCAACCAAAACCACAAACTTCTCATATTGTATGACCCACATTACTCATCCTCTGCATAATGAACAGCAATGATGGGTTATAAATAATACCAACACCATCAGGCCATTGCCCAACCCTGACAGCCTGAAGACTCATTGTTTTAAATATGACAGGGGATGCACAAACGACTCCTAACTCCACAGTGGAGTTCTCTTATTGTCTACCAGAGGGTGAAAGCTTGAGCCTCTCTGTGTCTTCTACATTTGACAATATTAAGTGTGCTTGCTTGAGCAAACGTTGCTTATATGTTAAGTGGAGGTACCAGTGTTCATTTCTACATGTTACCTGAATGACAAGCTGACCCAGATGAGCAATCATAGATTTTAACTGTGCAGAGAGATTGTCATATCATGCAGACATCCTGAATATGCACTCCAGTGCAGCTGGGATAAATACCAACATTAACCTCTGGAGAACCTCAAAAACAATGAGTTTAATCTAATCTAATCTATAATCTCTGCAAATGAGACTCTGTCTGGGAAAATTTCATCCAATGCCAGCCAAATAGATATATAGAACAGATAAACATTACAGTAACAAGATGAAGACCACAAGAAAGGGCAGGATAAACATTACAATCAAAGGAACCAAACCCAAGACAGAGACAGAAAAAAATTAACAATGAAAATAGATTAATAAATAAATAAAATAAAATAAAATAAAATAAAAAATAGACTAGAAAAGCACTCAGAGAGCGCAGACCTCCACCAAGCAGCTTCAGTCCACTTTGGCAAAATGGTCCTATCTCGCTATGTTAAAGAATCCTTTAAAAAATTCCTGTATCCGGATCCCATTCCACACATTTCTTGAAAATTTCATCCAAATCCGTCCATAACTTTTCAAGTTATCTTGAACACAAACAGACAGACAGACTAACCAACGCCGGCAAAAACATAACCTCCTTGGCGGAGGTAATAAAGAAATTACTGCTGGTCAGTCCGGGACCTGCCACGCCGGGATTGGTATCACTAAGATACCTAGTGAGTCACTTGGGAATAACTGGGAGGTCCAGCTCACGGACATACACAAAAAGGGATCCCACATCTTTTATACCAGCCAAATATCAACCCACAAATTAAATCTCATTTGTTAAGCTTAAGAACATTTTTGAATTGACATTTTGTTAAATTTTTAACTTTAAAGTCCAATGATATCAATGCAAATCTGGTGCCACATCAACATGAAAAGTTGCTTGTGAACTTGATATTTTATGCACTCTGAGGAGTTTTCTTCCCATGTCTCTTTTAGCAACATCTGTCAAACTTTGTAAAAAATAAAAAATCCTCTGACTTAAGGATGAAATGATTAGTTTGGAAATACAAGGCCAAAGGATGTCTGGTTTCATGTTTACCCCTCGTCAGATTTCTTACATTCTATCCAATCTGACGCAGGGATGCACTAATTGTATTTTAAAGGTCAGAGGTTGATGGGAAATTCTTTCTTGGGAACAAGATCTAATAAATGCTCTGAGGTTTACGTCGGACTTTGCAGAATGTCCTCTTTGACTGAAGGATGAAATTGTCAGATGTTGCAGGACATACGTAGGTCAAGGGTGAAGATCATAGGGTTGCATTTTTCATCCATGCTACAAAATATGCACCTGTACCATTACAGGAATAAGATTTTAACTTAAAACACAACCACAAAATCCATCTTAGCTTTTCTTTTCCAGAAATGCTTTTAGTGTTGTTTGTTTTTCATTTAATAAAGAAATGCTGTCCAGATCTGATAAAACTGCTACTGAAGCTGTTAGCATCTATGCTAATATCTGTACTAGCACTCATTTCCTGCTTTCATCACATTCATAGCTCCACCTCTTCCTACTCTAAAGGACTCTGATTGGGTTGTGCCACTTTGGGCCGCACACAATTGTTGTAGATTGGAGCTTGGCCAGATGGATCTGCCTGATTACGGACATTGAATCAGGTGGATCCAGCTGCATTGCAATGTTACTTGTATGCCTGTCAGAGGTAAAAAGAATAAGTTGTATCTTACGTGATGAACTGTGCGTTATCATGTTTGGTCCTTGGCAGGAGGGTCTTCTGGCGCCACTCTAGAAAGCGTCCAAGGGTGGTCTCTGGGTTTGAGCTGACATCAACCTGATCTCTGTACGACCAGATATCCAAGCCAACCAGCATCACTCGAATGTTCAAGGGTCGATACAGCTGTAAGAGGACAGTGTGTTAGTGCAAAACCTGAAATCTCTAAGACTAAATGAAATGTCAGAGGTAAAGAATTACAACCGGTCACAAGCACTGGCAAAAAGCTCTAATGTCCTCATCTACAGAAGGAGAGCAGTGTTGGGTCTAGAGCTGTCTGAGGCTGCAGCCACATTGGCTCCACTTTATCAGAGTATGCAAAGAGGATAGCGTTGGATGTGTGAAAATCTTCATCTTGAGTGTGAAGATTCACAGTTAAAGTTAGGTTTTCTCACTGACAGAACTTCTTCTTCCTTTACTGGTCTGATTCCAGTCAGAAAAGGACAAATAGTATCAGCACAGATTTCTTACTCGTGGCTCTGCTGCAATGAGAATACACTATCAGTAAATTACTGGTAAAAATAGATGAGAGACTAGGTAACCCAGGAGGTAAACGGAATAGAAGTCACAAAATTGATCTTTTCAGGGACTTGTTATCTGTAAGCCTTTTCTGCAGCCTTGGCTAGTGTGCCAAGATCATTGGATTTTTACCTCCGCCAAGGAGGTTATGTTTTTGCCAGCGTGTGTTTGTTAGAAAGATTATGCAAAAACTACTGGACAGATTTTGCTGAAATTTTCAGGAGATATTGGTAATGGCCCAACTTAAAAATGATTTGATTTTGGTGGTGATCCAGATAACTGCCATCAGTGAACAATTGTTTTTGCTCAATAACTGTCTAACTAATAATGATATCAACAGGATTCTGAGTGCTAGGTGTGTGTTTTCAGGGTCATGAATTATATGATGAGGGTAACTTTATCAGTTATATTACTTTAACATAAAAACAGACTTACCTTGTCCACGTGGTTTGCTACTTCAAGTACTCTGGCCTGTATTTTCTTTGTACTGCCAAACTTCTTGTACTAAAAAAGTGAATTAAATCAAAATTAGCAACACAACCAAAACATTTGAGAAACAAAAGATATGTAGGATCAATATCATAAGTAAGAAATTGTTCAGTAAAAGTCTCAGAAGGAAAAAAAAAAAGATTCAAACCTCAGTGTGATCAACAACAACGACCAGCTCCACGGTCCTCGGTTTCTTTGGTTGGTCTTTGGTGTAAGCTCTGCTTCTCTGAATGACAACAAAAGCAGAAAATATCATGAATGCTTGAAGTTTATGTGCAGCATGTAGGTCTCACATGGACAATGAGCCATTTCAGGCAGCTACTGGCACTGTAAACAGGGGAAGAAGAAAAGCTGAAGACTTTTGGGTCAAGTGCATGCCCTTCAACCCCAAAAAGAGATAAGCATTATAGATAATAGATTGATTATTTGAAACAATTTAAGTCTTTTTATGGACCTGCAGGAACTCTGTCTGTACAAGAGGCAAAAAAATAACCTCTTGGCTTTAGGTGCCCCCTAATGATGTCTTTTTAAGCAAAAGTTAAACTTTCTTAATGAATTATGCACAGTAATGTGAGTTTTTCCTTCCAGTAGAAGTGAAGGTAGAAGATTTATAGCACGATCAGCAGCCTTCATCACTTGGAGAACTGGAACAGTACACATATATAACCACCTATCAGTGGATTTGGACAAACAGGAACGATGTAAGATTCCAGGGGCCAAAATGTAGGAGATATTTTTTCTCCATCTTCTCTGACCTCTCTTCCCTTATGGAAGTGTGGGAGCAAAGCGAGGTAGGGCAACAGCCTGATCAGGCAGGGCTAGTTGCGCTAGTTCGAACAAGAGCACCTCACCTTGTCTCTAAATCTATGAGTTGTTTTGTTAGGTTGTGAGAGCTAGTATGGAGGTGGGTGGAGGGTGACAAGGCAACTGCATAAAGCATGAATGGGTGGCAGAGTACAGGTGTTGCTGATTGGGTTGAGGGCAGACTGTTTTTAGACCGTGACACTTGGATTATTTGTTTTTGTGGTTTTGGATTAACTTTGTGGTTTCATTTTGTAATTGCTGAACTAAGAGTGTGCAACTGATACTGAACCGGTTTATTTTTTGAGTTAAACACCTGGATTAAACCACAGTCAAACAAACGACAGAGTATAATCTGAGTTGTTACGCATCCAAACATTCATCACCACAGGAACAGTAGCATCTAATTGAATCGCAAGCGGGCGCTACGTTAAGTTTATCATGCTTTTATCCTCTTTTTCTGGACATTTACATTTCACAGTTTGCCCATTTTCCTGCTTGTATATTAAATTGCTGGCAAATGTTAAGTGGAATTACATTTTTACACGTTTAAGTGTTATTTTTGTCATTTAAAATCAGTGTTTTTAGCGGTCATGTTATTTTTTTACATCAAAGAAAATATGCCAGTTTTTGAAAAAGTGTTTCAGTATCATATTACAGACGTAAATTCAGAAATACCCTTCAAACAGTCAAAGTCAGTGGTATTTCAGTGTCCTTTGTTTCTAATATTTTGCAGGAAACTGTTTCATAAAGCAGCTTTAAAACCATGTTTATATCTGTGTCCTCAGTGTGTGTTCTCACCAGACTGCCAAGCTTGAACAGTCCAGCTGAACGAGCTCCATGATCGTAGTAAGTGGTCGTGTTTCCATGGGAACAGGAGCTCCTCTTCCTCCTCAGGTGTTTGTAGTTGTAAACAGCGTGGAGACTCTCACTGCTGGGATCTTTAGAGCTCTGACTCTCATCTTGCTGTCCCGCCTCAGCACCAAAGAGAGGCTCAATGAGGTACATCTGGTCCTGGAGACGCACAAAGCCACTGTGGACCAGAACAAAGACTTTAGCTGGTCCAACTCTTAAACAGGTCTTAGTTTCATTGATCACATTTGTCTGTGCGTCACTGTCAAATCCTCACAGCTCACAGCTACTGTCTCTGATAATGGTGTCTTTCAAAGCACAATATGTGAATACCACCACCAGGGGGCCTTCAGCAATGAAAGATTACATGTATTGATGCGCTGTTAGCTCTGCCCACCTCCGCTTCCTATGTTTACCTCCACCAAGGAGTTGGTTTGGTTGTTCGCAAGATTACGTAAAAACTACTAGATGGATTTTACTTAAATTTTCAGGAGATGTTGGGAATGGCCCAACTTGAGAAAGGCTAGATTTTGGTGGTGATCCAGATAACTGCCACTAGCGAAAGATCATTTTCCTCAATAACTGTCTAACTAATAATGATATCAACATGCTCCTGAGTGCCAGGTGTGGGTTTTCAGGGTCAAGGAATAATATTATGATGGTAACTTTATCCTGGAACTATTTCTTATAGATGTAACAGCAATATGTGATCTACCTTGGCGGAGTATTGCGCTCTCCAAGTGCTTTCTAGTTCATTTTGTTTTCATTCAATAAACCTGGACTCCATAAGGTGATGTATTAAGTAATAAATGAGGCAGAAAAGCTGTTTAATAGTGCCATTCAGGTTGCACTGAGAGCTGCTTGCATGTTTTTCTGGGACCAGGAGGTTAAATTTTAACAGCTTTTCTCCATCAACATGTGAAATTTACAACTGGGGTGATGGGGTTAACAACACAACTCTACTGTAAAGTAACTAGGGTTATGGAAATAGGGGAACGGACTTATGTGTTACTAAAGTGGCCAAACACGCAGCTGGTGGCACAGAATAATCATAGTCCACCATAAGTAAGCAGATGAAACAAGAGACACAGGAACAGTAAAACATCTCCCTGCTTTATGCATCTGTTTGTAGCTGGTCACTCTGCAACAGCCATTCAAGTCTGTGAATTTACACCGCTGCAGCTGGGAGAGACGGTGTATCGTATCCCCAGCTTTGATTCTTTGTGCTTCAGCTTCCACTATTGTTTTACCAGCTGGTCTTGTCTCATAGTGTATGATATGAATGAGGACAGTGATCGTGATTTACATGCTACCAGCGCAATTTTATACAGCTGCAAACCCTGTCAAAAAAGCCAGAACTTGAAAAAACACGAGTGGATTCAGACTTTGGAGCCATCCATTTGCGTTAAAATCAAATATGGCATGTAGCTGTATCTAAGGGAAGTGGCTGATGATAAGGTAAGTAGAAATGGCGTATCCACGACATGCTTCACATGCTGAAACCAGCCACTGATGACAAACTAAATCGCAAGCAACTCCGTAATTGGATTCAAGCTGTGATTGCTCAATTCACACAGCCGCAACTGTCCCCTACAACTTTCTAAATAGGCCTTGTTGAGTCACAAATATTTAGTCTGAACTGAGCTTTAGAAATAAGGCCCATTGTCTTTACGGCAACCATAAACAGGTCGTGCTCTTGATGGCGGCTCTGTCAGGGCTACTACGAAAGCCAACAGAGTACTTAACACGTGTATTACAAAGACTGAATCATTTCTTAAATTTAGACATTTCAGTGGTAAATTCTACCCCTATAAATAAAAATAGGGCAGCACTAGAGGGGTTTGTTTGGCATTCATTGATTTTCAGAGCTGTGAGCAGACGTTATGGTCTTTGTGATGGATGAAATAGATGTAGAGGGATTCATGCTTGGACAAACTCTCAAATCATCAGGAGTTCATTACATTCAGAGCCCCTCCTAGGAAAGGAATAATAGTTTTTAATTAGAGGCACTAAGTGATTATAAAACTACAATACTCCCACCATTACTCACTTGATTCCTGAGCACAGTCCCACGCTGGCAGACGAGTCCTCAATGCCCACAATGTGCCCGTGATAGTAGCAGTGGACCTGAGAAACACACATCCAGACATTATGAACACATTTTCATATGATCAAAGTCTGAAAAACAGGTCAAACTAAAATTAAGGATATGGCACTGAATCAGTCACAGTCAACTGAAATGACCTTATGAGTCAATTCCTGTTCCACTTTTACATCACAAACTGCATCATCTCTAAAAGAGGATCTTTAGTTTTTAAGAAATGTGGTTACAAGCCACCAGATTCTTGGAAGGAAGTGTTGCATACATTGTCATGTTCTGCACAAAATGTACCTTATATAACTTTAAAGACTGAGCAATAGTTGCAAAATAAACTCAGCTGTTCATGTGGTTTTCCATGATATTTACCTCTCAAAATCTAGACTAGTTTGAGTACTATAAAGCGCTGTTTTTAGATTATTGACTATGCCACCATTAGAGAGCCAATCTTCTCAATGAAAGATCTGCGGTCTTCTCCAGGTGACAGTATGACAGCTTATGCAAAAACTATTCAACACAGCATAGAAAACCAAGTACTGCAAAGCCACTGAAACTCTGGGGGCAGTTGGAACAGAAACTACTTTAACTTTCAAACCTGTGAAGCAAGTTTTACACTTTGTTACATGCTAGACTCATTGTAGGTTTTTAATTCGTCCACATCTCTGTTTTATGTAGATACTGAAATAAAATGAACTTCACCTTTACTATTTAATTTCTACTGACATTGGTATCTGTATTTGAACAACTAAAACACATGTGAGATTTTGATGCCAGCTTATAATGATGTTGGGTTATGATGATATTTGCAGTGAAAGACAAAAAGATTCATACCTCAAGTTTAGGAGTAGTTGTGACTTCTTCTCCCTGATTTGAATAATGGGTCACAGAGAAGTTTTTCCCAATAAGATATCTAAAAAAAAACAGTTGATTAATGCCAACTGCATCAATAGATCCAGACCAGTGGTGTGCAGAGTACATAATTTAATTATTTAAGCAAAAGTATAAAAAACCTAGTCAAATATAGGCAACTTCTTTGAAAAACTCAAACTATTGTTTTATTTTAGGATAAAGGGACTCTAAAATGATTCAAATAAGAGTAATTCTTCTTCTCAAAAACCTCAAACATGGAGTTAAGACATGACTATGGGAGCTGTAGTGGAGAATTGTAGCCACTAATTCCACCACTAAATGCTCTGTCTGATTTGAGTAAAATTTGCTACGAGTTTGCCCTTTAATCAGCCAGCAAGTGTGGCAACGCCACCTACACAAAGCAAACAGAGCTACACCAACAGTTTGTTGTGCTTTTGGTCAAATTTGAGAAAAGAAGAGTGAATTTGTCGCCTTACTTCAGAGCAAAATCAGATATTTACTTGAACAAGGGACTGGAATCAAAATAAACAATACAAGTTGAGAACTGATAGCATCTGGCTCGATGAATAGATGTAATTTATATTTATGTTCAAAATCCCCTCATCAATTCCAATTTCACTTTGTCTTACGTTGAAGTTATGCTCTCATCAGAAACCAAAACAAAGTTGACAAAGATTTGATCGTGGCCGACAGAAGTGATCAAAAGTGTGGCTTACTGTTCCAAAAAAACAAGCTAACTGCACAACTTTTAGTCTGTTTGATTTCAAACGAGGGCAAAAACAGCAACAACTTGCAGAAGCATTGGCCGATGCAGCTGGATATTAAATATCAGGAGAGCCAAATGTTTGCTTTTAATATCACAGAAAAGCTGCGTAGCCCTGCGTTTATCCAAACAGAAAATACACAGGAATTGATAAAGGAGTTAAAGAATCAGATTGATAAGCAGAATTGATTATGGCTCTGTTATCAATAAAACCTTATCAATTCCCACCCCTAACTAGACCATTCATAAAGATTTGGTTGAGTAAAGGGTATGATGTTTTTCTTTCTTTTTTTTTTTTTAATAGTGGGGTATAAAAATACGTATTCCTCAAAAATAATACTAGCACATATTTAAAAGATGTTATTTAAGTACAGTATCCAAGTACATTTACTCTGTTACTGTCCACCGCTGGTTTGGACACACAACAAACTGAGTGTAAAATATAAATGAAATGAGTTTTATACACTACGAAGAGTCAAAGTAAAAGTTTTCTCACTTGTTCTTCTCCAGGTGCAACGTGTGGTTCTGTCCTGCTATTATCAGGGAGTACTGGAGAACATCAGGGTATTTCTACAGACACACAGGAGAAGAGACTTTAATACAATCTATAAATGGGTTTTAAAAACAATAGTTTTGATAAACAGTCCTGTGGATGCTGAAGAGTTTGTTACCTTTTGTGTAGCAGCATCATCGCTATGAGATGAATCCGTCAGCCTCTGAGGTATCACTGTTTGGTACTTCGCCACATGAGGAAGAGTCCTCACACTGCCGGCACATATGACCCCTACAACATCATCAGGGATTTTTAGATAAAACTTTCAAAATGATTAATTCTTTGTTATTCAAATAATCAATCATATCATAAAAGGCCAAATCTTTAAGAAAATACTATAAATCTTTGGTCAAATTTTAACCAAACATGGACAAGAGACAAACAGAGCACTAGAGCTGGGAAATTACTTGAAATTCAATTTTAATTTCAATTAATCACTCCTACAACTATGAAAATAGAATAATTGAGATTAAGACCTTAGTCTGCCACATTCACACTTGTTCATAATTTTTATTTAATTTCTTACATAAATTTTCATCTATTGCTTGTTTTTAATGGTCCGAATGATGTCATTAAGAATGTTTAAGGTAAATAACTGCATGATGTGCTTGTTGTAAAATAGTTAACCTATTTTATAATGGAGATCTCAAAACCTATTTAAATGATCACGATAATGATTTGCCATAATTGAGCAGCCCTACAGAGAACACAGATTAAACTGCCCACATTGGTTTATTCATACATTTATTCTTCATTTAATCTTGTGATATTCATGAGAAAGCCCTCGGTCACAATGATGTCAAGAGAACAGATAAGGTAGTTAATTAAGAAAAATAGGATCTCAATGAACTACCTGATAATCAAACAAGAGGTAACAAACCAAAATCAATGGCAAAAAAAACATCCATTTACATTTTGAACTTAGACAGTGTGCAGGAGTCTGCATGTCTTTTTGGGAATAAACTGACTTTCTAAACTGTACAAATATAATTGTGATGTGTTAGTATCAAAATTTGTCAGTGTATTCATGAATTTTAGAAAGTGGGCCAAAATTTGCCGGCATTATTTGGCATTAAAAAAAACTTATTAACTTGTTACCCCTCAGTAATTAGGATGATTAATAGCATAACAAGTTAAAACAAAAAAATTAGAAAAATCTACACTTATTTTGTCAAAACTTTAATCAAAAGCTGCCAGGAGTAACACCGCACGGTTTGCATAAAAGCACTGGTAATGGTTCAGAACAAAGAAGTTGCTCATTCCTTGAAAATTAGGCAGCGTTCTGTAACTTACCAGCATTTCTTAAGGGTAAAAATAAAATAAAATACCCAGCATCGGTGCTAAGGGTCTATTATTTAATGACTATTATTAGCAAAAAATACCAACACTTCAAAAACACTGAAAATGTAGCCATGGTGAATGCAAAAGAAAGAGAGAGAGCACTTTCTAAATTGTACAAAGACAATAGAAATCTTAGTATTACTAAGTTGGACGTTTATTTTTGCAATTATGAAACAAGAAGTTTGTTTGCATTTTTTGGCAGTTAAAAACAAAAAATAGCCTTATATTTGGTGCCAAGACTTCCAGTTTTGTTGCCCATTGTATTAAAACAGTTACTTTTATGAGTGTTGTGTGGAAGCCTGAAATTCTGGCATTGTAACAATCCTAGATGAAACAAAAGAACCAAAGAAAGTAAGCAAGAAAGGAAATAAAACAAGCAAGCAAACAAACAAGCTGAAGTTCATACCCCATGAGGAGAATAAAATCCATATTAAAAATCCACAGTCCAGCATGTTGCTCTAGCGGACGCTCTCTGTCATTGTGTGCTGTGCAGTCTGAGGGAAATACCGAGGAGGCTCTGGAGCTCTCCGCCCCTCTGTGCTGTGCAACATCCTGAGAATTACCATTTGAGGCTGAGAGACCACATGAGTCACAACCCCAGCCTGTAAAAAGGGTTTAATGCTGCTCTTAAACAAAAGGAGTATAAAGTGCTGGGGGAGTAAAATTAATTTATAGAAATGATTTCACCAAGTGTTAAAACAGTGAATTAAACCTCACTTTACCACAAGTTGAGTGTTATGAAGCCTATTTTAGATGGATGACTCTGCCAGAATTGTGCCTATGTTTTTATCATTTCAACAGGATAGTCAGAGAAAAGGCGAATGCATTGCCTTGGATTCTGGATTTTGTATTTTGCAATTTTCAGCTTTGTTTTACCATTATATAATGAACTAAGGCTTCAAAATTTTAATTAAACTGGCATCAAAAAGGTTATTTACTGGTCAGATACACAGCACATACTCTGGATGAACAAACTATTTATTTAGAAAATAAGGTCTGGTTGTATTTGTCATTTCATGGCTGCTGATGCCTCTCACAGCAGATCAACAGGCCAAGTAAAGCTGTGTCCTTTGGGCACTTTTGTCTCCACCTTCTGTTGAGATGATGCAGATACACTGGCTCATGGATGAATATTATGATCTACAGGTTGAAAATGTGGAGAAAGATGAAAGCAGAGGTGGAAAGAGTGATGACAATTTGTACGCAAGTACAAGTACTATTACATTGCTTGAACGGTACTCATTTACAAGTAAAAGTACTGGCGTTAAAAAAATACTTCAGCAAAAGTACAAAGTACTCTTCTCAAAAACTGCTAAGAGTATTAATTACTTTTTAACCGATGGATATTTTATTGCGGCATGCGTCACAGCAGAGTTGTCCGTTTTCCTACATAATAGATTGATTGGCGAGGTCGCAATCGGACAGCCTTATTGGCTACAAAGAAAAATATTGAACATAACACATTTTAGAGAAAGGAAGTAAGTAACTTGGAAAAAAAAATCACAACTTTGTCTGCAAGCATTAGTACATGAACCAATTTGGGCCACTAAATGTTTTTATAGGTTTAATTTTAATGTTTTTTTTTTTTTTTTTTTTTTAAGTCTGAGGAAAAGTCAGAACTCTTAATCTCAGAATTCTGACTTTTTTTCACAACTTAAAAAAACAGTAGGCCTATCTAAAATTTTTACCAGTGGCCAAAATCCTCCCCATACTGTTTGTTTGATTTGTCAATAAGTAAAAAAAAAAAAAGAGTAAATGACTTACTTCCCAAGTAAGGTGTCCAAATCATACAACCAGTGTCAGAATAGCATCATCTTAGTGTTTTCGACCAGATGAATAACGCTGCATTAGCTCACAGGCACTTTAAGCTGCTATAAAGCCAAGCAGCTAGTGAGAGGTCAAACCTAAAGGCAGTTTGATTTTTTAATAATTAATTTAACTTACATCGCTCGAAAGCTGCTTGTCGTCTAGCTCTGCTCATCAAGAGCAAACGGTTTTAAAAGCCACGGAGCCGTCATGACTCCCTTAACCGACGAGGCTCTTATAAAGTCAGACTTATTGAAGCCAGAAGCTAACTTAATCATGAAGTACAGTTTATGCTGATTCTGACCGCTTGGTGGCTACAACGCATTTTTTACTTTACTGAAAATTGACATTTAACAAACATGCTGAACAAAAAAGATTACACAGAGTACAAACACACCTCAAGTGAAGAAGAAGATAAAATAAATAAGACATAACAACAAAGAAAACGAGACACATGATAATTACTGAAACACGTTAAAAGAATTGCACACATATGGATTGCTTTTTTGTTCCGTGAGGGATAAACTGTCAAAATGTACTGTTCAGTTTCCTTTAGAAGCACAATATAATTTGGTTTTTCGTCCGTAAATTCACATTAGTGGATGTGAAACTTAGAAGCAGAATTAAATTAATGAGAGAGACAACGTTCTATTTAAACCAACCGCCAAAAAACGTCTGACGTCATCACGCCGCGACGTCCACAGCTCTAACAACCACAACATTAGCTGGACTTTATGGAAGACCATGAAAGCGTCGGGAAATGATGCAGCAGTCGGACATATTTCAGTTTTCAGCAGAGGGGGCTGTGTTAGGTAGAGACTGGCATGTAGACTGTCCGACATTAAACCCTGTGGAGCCGAGGCCGAGAGAAACAGAGGAGGGAAACCCGTTTACCTTCACCCCTCAGGTCTTCCACCTGCACAGGGACCATGAGCTGTTTGAGGTAACCTGATAACAAGACACTGAATTATTATACTGTTACCCATCCTGATAAAGCTCCGGGTTACAGATGTAAAACCTGCAGTAAATGAGGTGATTAATCAAGTTAAACCCTTCATCTCCTCCAGGATGGGGACATTCAAAGACACATGTATCTTCAGGATCTGTACATCCCAGAAGCAGAAGACACTCCATCTCTGAGGTATAATCATTCAGCAGAGTTTTGTTCATTATTTACTTTATATTGTATTGCTCACGCTGTCATTTGTGCCAGGCAACAAGCTCCACTGGTTAATTGTATAGATACACAAAACTGAATGATCTCTAAGCTACAGGGAACACTGATTAAATTGCACACATGTATTCATTCATCCATTCACTCTCCATTTAATCATATGATATTTCAAAGAGAGCCCTCGGTCACAATGATGTCAAGAGAATAAAGGTAGTTAAGGAAAATATGACCTTAATGAACTACCTTATGATCAAACAAGAGGTAACAAACCCAAATTAATGGCAAAAAAAATCCATTTACATTTTAAACTTAGTCAGTGTGCAGGAGTCTGCATGTCTTTTTGGTGATAAAAATACAAATATTACCAGATATTGAACCCTATTTTTTGTTATCTGGAGAGCTAGCTGTTTTTAAAAAATATACAAGCTTTAAAATAGAATATCTAATTGGATTTTAACCCAAAGCCCCCAAGAGATGCAAAATACTTTCTAAACTCTACAAATATAATTGTGATGTGTAAGTATCAAAAGTTGCCAATGTATTCCTGAATTTTTGAAAGTGTGCCAGAATTTGCTGGAACTGTTGACTTCTTGTTACCCCCTGTTATTTGGATGGTTAGTAGTATAAAACATCAAAAAATCAATAATATAGAAATGTTTAATCAAAACTTAAATCAAAAGCTACCAGGACTAACACTGCATGGTTTGTATAAATGCACTGGTAACAGTTCAGAACAAAGAAGCTGCTCCTTCCTTGGAAATTAGGCAGTGTTCTGTGACTTACCAGCATTTGTTAAGTGTAAAAATGAAAAAAAAAAATACCCCTTATTGGTTGCCAAGGATTTCTATTTTTGTTGAACTCTCTATTATTTGATTATTATTTTTAGCAAAAAATACCAGCACTTCAAAAACACTCAAAAATGAAGCCATGCTGCATGCAAAGAAAGAAAGAGAGAGAGCACTTTCTAAATTGCAGGAATACAATAGAAATCTGCGAATCACAAAATTGGGAGTTTATTTTTGCAATTGTGACAACGAGAAGAAGTTTGTTTGCATTTTTTGGTCATTAAAAACAAAATTTTAACCAAATATTTGGTGTCAAGACTTCCAGTTTTGTTGCCCCATTGTATTAAAACAGTTTGACTTTTATGAGTGTTGTATGAAGCCTGAAATTTTGGCATTGTAACAACCCTAGATGAAACAAAAGAAAGAAAGAAAGCAAGTAAGAAAGGAAATAAAACAAACAAATATGTAAAGATCATACCCCATGAGGGGAATAAAATCCATATTAAAAATAATATTAAAAATCCTATTATATGAATAACAGTGAATTTATCAGGGAATTAAAATGTTTAAGCTCTTTTCATTTTCTTAACCCTGCACCTTTAAGGTGAATGTTCTTAACACACCTCTGCTTTTGTAAAAACAGGAGGATTTATTCCTTGTATGTAAAACTACTAGCATTAAAATGAACATGTCACCTTACACAGTGCATTAAAATGACTAACTTAAGATTATGGATTCAAAACATTAGTAATACCAAATAAATGACATCTGTGTCTTCCACCATAACAAACTAGAGTGCCTTTTAGGTGTGACTATTCTTTTACATCACAACTGTATTTTTTTTTTTCAAATCCATAAAGTCTTTTATTATGATTAACATCTAGTGACAGTGTACATTGAATAATAAAAAATGTACAGAGAAAAAAAAAAAGAACAAATGTTTGTCTTAATATAGACATACATCCTTGCACAGGTATTCCTGTCACTAGAGTTCACAGAGAAATTCTCTTTATACACGTAACTACAAATACCTACACATGCATATGCCACCCCATATACATGTACACATACGTACATGCACAGATATATCCATGTACAACGAGTAATAACAAGAAATAAGAAGAAAATAGTAGAAAAAATAGTACTTTTTCAAAAAGAAAGTATGTATGTTTATATATAAAACATACATATATACACACACATGCATAAACAGAAAAGGAGAAGAAGGTAAAACAAACAAAAAAAAAAGAAAAAAGAACAAAAAGAAATCCCTCAATCCCCAGGGGGTTGGATGTAATTTATTAAGCCTAGTAGCTGATGTTTAGTCTAAACAACCTTTTGGTCATCTTTTTTTTTGGTATATGCTCATATAGTGGTGGACAGTCACTGTGATGCTCCTCTTGTCTCCTCTCAGCCTGTCAGAGTTCGCCTGTCACATTTCTGGCTGCAGCGCCGTCTTCAGCACTTTAGACGAGTACGAGCATCACTACAACTCCCTGCACAGACATGTCTGCTGCTCCTGCCGACGCTCCCTGCCAAGTGCCCGGCTCCTCGACATTCACATCCAGGAGTGGCACGACTCTCTCTTCACCATCCTCGCCCAGAGACAAGATATGGTGAGAAGACAGGATCTGAAGTTGTGTTTTTTAAAGCGTTATTTAATTATAGCTAAGTAATAATAAAGAAATATGTTTGCAAATTAAGCCCCCCATTAACAAACCCAAAAAGCAAAATACTGTAAAGATTAACACCATGACTCTAAAGGAGAATTTATTCTCATTGTTTTTTATTTAATATTTTTTTTTAAGAGCATGACTGAAAAGCACAAAGCTCTGACACAACCTATAATTAGAACAAAACATTAAGAGCTTTTTTTTTTTTAATACCACTCAATTACGACTAATGTAACTTAAAGGGATATGGCAACTTTTTTTTTTTGTTTTCATGTGTTGCCGCACTCCGAGTCCATGACAAGCAGATAGACACCATTCTTTCGACTGTGAGTGCAGTAACAAGGAATAAAACTTCCTATTTTTCAAGACGTGCCACCTTAAACCCACACTTGGTGAAAAAAGAGTTCTTCTTACTATGTCTTTAACTTAAAGTAAAATGTTTTGTATAAAATATAAGGGGTTGTGCATTAGTATTTGTTGTAAAGGTAGATCAATCAATCAGTCTTTATTTGTATAGCACCACCTCAGAACAAGTGTTATCTCAAGGCACTTTATAAGTACATATAATATATGTATTTGCATTTACACATACACACATCCACAAATGTATCCATCCAGGCAGAGACAAAAGGGACTAAAATCCCATTTTTGATATCATCGATGCACGGTAGACGGGTACCAGTGATGTTTTGGGCAGTTTTAATCCCTCTTTGGAGTCCTCCTGTCCTGGGCCATGCACATCCCATGCCAGTTTGTGATGTTTCCAGTCAGGATGCTTTCAATCCCTCCTTTGTAAAAGTTGACAAGAACTTGGCGTGGGAATTTTGCTCTCTTAAGTTTCCTTAAGAAATACAGCCGTTCCTGAGCTTTTTTAACCAGGCCCAACTAAAAAATGATTAGATTTTGGTGGTGAGCCAGATAACCTCCATTAGCAAACAGTCGTTTTTGCTCAATAACTGTCTAACTAATAATGATATCAACATGATTCTGAGTGTTAGGTGTGGGTTTTCAGGGTCAAGGAATCATATTATGATGGTAACTTTATCATGGAACTATTTCTTATAGATATAACAGTAATATGTGAGCTACCTTGGCGGAGGTTTGCGCTCTCCGAGTGCTTTCTAGTTTGTCATGTTTACATCTTTACATCTAAACTAGCAATGACTCAAAGCTTTTGTATGTTCATCCGTGTAAATGGTGCATATTCTGTGATTTAGCTCAAGCCTGTTGTTCCTACAATTTACTCCAAAGATTAAGGTGCTCTTAATGTAAACTAAGGTCATCCTTGTGTCCTCTTTTAGCAACAAATTCTTCTTTGGTTCAATCTGTTGTTAAATATCATGTTATACCGCATGTGAGCTGATTTCCAAATGATTTGTGCTTGTTTCCTTGTTGTGTTATTTTTTTAGTATCAGTGTTTGGTGGAGGGCTGTGGACTAAAGTTCAGGACGAGTCAACACAGGAAGGAACATCTTATAAAGATTCACAAATATCCCCCGGACTTCAGATTCGACAAACCCAAGAAGGACAAAGGGTAAGACTGCACTGCTCGTTTTGTCCAGTTGGTGGCAGCACAGTGTCATGTACAGGACTCAGCCAGCGAAAGCATGTTAGTGAAGGCGTTTAGATCTTTATTATTTGATTGAATCTTTGGTGGATTTGCTCCAAATTTAAAGCAGTTTTTATTGTTTTATTTCAAATTAGGTTAAAAAATGCACAATTGAGGAAGCCATGGCTGATGATTCTTTTAGCTACGTCTTCTGCTAAACCTTGCAACTTTTGTTAGACTGAGCTGTTAAAGTTCATCGCTGGTGCGAACTATTTAAGATACTAATATATGTTATTTTTCTAAACCAACAGCATGCAATCTTTGCCAAAATGTATCCTTAAAAATCATTTCTAAGTTTTATAACAATATTTGTATATGATTTTTTTGAACAAATAATGTTATTATTTTGACAATATATATTGAATTAAAGCTGTTTAACTATTATCACATAATATTTTTTATTTTGTTATTATATTTTTAGATTTTTGGGGGGTATTTTGTGCCTTTACTGATGGCGGAGAGGGAAAGTGGATAGGCTTGTGTAAGGGGTGAGAGAGAGTAAGGGGAGGACACCCTGCAGACTGGCCACAGGCTGGATTGAACCCGGGCCGGCAGAAGCATGTATATGGGTCATGCTGGTTGCTTACCACTCCACCAAACCAGCACCCCATAACACAATATTTTTATATCTGGGGAAAGGTCGATGAAGAAACCACAGCAGAGGGACACATCCATGGAGGCGGCAGAGAGTGTGTGCGAGTCTGAGGGTGTCTGCGAGGTCATGTGTGATGCTCCCTGTGAGCAGCCCGAGCTCGGAGAATCCATGGAGACACAAATGTCAGAAGAAGAAGCTGCTTGCATGGCTTCATCAGCCGTCACAGAGGATCATGCAAACCTCCCTGAAGCTGTTCACAGCACACAGAGTGTGAATGCTGAGCTGCTGAAACCAAGATACTCCTACAGGTCAGTCTTTAGGGAAGAACTTGATGATTTTCATGCTCGTATAATCACATTTTTAGAGATTTCCAGGTCAAGTCTTAGAATTTAGGCACATTTTTTAGGCATGAGAAAGTTTTTGGGTCCTTTTTGGGTAAAACAGCAGCTTTGTTTTTAGCTATTTGCTGAGCAATAGTTATAAGTAATGTTTGATATTATGTAATAATATGTTAGTTAGATTATACATTTGCATTTGTAATAATTAGCTTAGTGTTATCCCATGTAAGCTATAAACAGTTTGAGGTGCATAATTTTGCCCGTGTTTTTGTCCTACAGGGTCCCCACAAACGTCTGCTTTGGTCATGGCTCCATCCGAGGATTCAGAGGTCGGCGAGGAAGGAGGAAATGAAGCAGAAGAACGTAACTTCCTGCTTTTCTATATAATAATATATGTAGTTTATATTGAGGTTTTGTCTCTGCACAGTGCAGGTAGAATATTTTATTACGTCATGCCAAATTGTCATAATGTTTACTGAATTAGAGGTTTACTATTATAATTAATGTTAAGGTTTTTTTAATCATAGTGAATAGGGATGCATTATGTTGTGGACAGAATTTCAGGAATGTCACATTATAGCCTAAAACATGAATAATCTGTATTGTCAGATATTGACATTTCTGCTGATTTATACACTCAATATTTCAGACATACAATACTGTTAATGTTTAATGTATGTGGTCCATACTATAATATTAGCAGAGTGTACAGGTGTATCATAACACTTTACCTCACTAGGTTACTGTAAAAAAAAAAAGGATTTTACTCATTATGATCACGTCATCCAAATGAATTATTTCTTCACTTATTGTCTCTGAATATCTACCATTAAAAATTATTATTTATTATTTATGGAGAGAAGTGTATTTTCTTCCACAATACAACAAGAACTCAACAACAGACACAATTCATTTCAAATTCTTCAACTATCATTGTGTATAAGATACAACATATGAAAGAAGATAAGAATGTACTGAAAAGGGAATCAAAGTTTTGGGGTGGGTCAGTTTTGTCCCTTGTTTCATCAGAAGGATAAAAAACAGTATTGATTTTTCTTGACTTAGATCTTGAAAAGTCTTTAAAAGTGTCAAAATGGTGTTTTAAAAGTGTGTTGAATCCTAGAGGTTTGTTACCCAAGACAGTGAGGGTTCAGTGAATTTAAAGAAAAGCATTTTAAAAGTGTTACTCGGAGAAGAAACAAAAAAGTCTTAAAAATGAGGCATGACGGGACAACCTCACCCCTTCCACCTGTCCCTCCTACCTAATGTTGCTGTAGTAAAACCTGCATACTGAGCATTTTATCAAACAGGTGTCCTCCAAGATTTGATTTTCTTTGGATGATTAAATCTCAAAACTTTTGTGTGTTTTTACCCCAAAACTTAAAAAGTCATTTAAAGTCTGTAGCTTCTCAGTCATTCAGGCTATGGTTTTCTCTTTTTTGAGTTTCAAGAAGAAGATTTTCCTTTTTTGCGGCATGGTGGCGCATCAGGTAGTGCACTTGCCTTATAGCAAGAAGGTTGCTAGTTCGATCCCTGTTGAGTTTGTGTGTTCTCCCCTGTGCGTGTGTGGGTTCTCTCCAGACACTCCAGCTTCGTCCCACAGACCAAAAACATGCTCATTAGGTTGATTGTTGACTCCAAATTGCCCTTAGGTATGAGTGTGGGTGTGAATGGTTGTCTGTCTCTCTATGTGTCCCTGTGATTGGCTGGCGACTGGTTCAGAGTGTACACTGCCTCTTCCCAGTGTCAGCTGGGATAGGCAGTACAGATAATGGATGGATGGATTTTCCTTTTCTCCAAAAGCCTGAACAGAAGAGGCCTTTCAAAGAAGAGGCAAAACGTCTTTAAGAAACTTTATCAAGTCCAGAAGAATCCTCGAATAACTCATTTAAAGGAGAGAAACTTGCAAAAGCATCTGGACTGGAGACATGGGCATTTTAACCAGCTTGTCATTAATTTTTATACATTTTTATTTGATAAATTAAGTAACTTTAACTCGAACAAATGAAATTAAAAACCTAGGGGAATCTTGAAATTAAAGAGAAAGAGCTGACTGTGAGAATCATCTCAGCAGAGATGGTCATTAAACCAGTATGTCCCACTGGTCCCTCTGGGGGATGTGCAAATTCTTGTTTTTATGGCTATTTTTCCACTGATAAACCATGTAGTTAGTAACTTCGCAGAAATGTGCTATTTATACCTAAAGATTTTACCTCAGTCTGTTTGTAGAGCTCTGAGTAATCAGAATAATCCTGCTTAGCCTATGAGAGCCAAAATCAGTCACATTTAAACCCATTATAACTTGTGGTGAGAGAAAAAAAATAAAACACCAATATTTTGCAATATTTTGCAGCACAATACTATTTATACATCTTATAGCGCACTATTATGTAACTAGTTTGTCATTTCTAAAAATGCAGTACATTTGTTTTGTGTTATTCAGCTTCCAGTTCAGTTTATCTTATGCTTTATGTAATTAACACTCATTACAAAGTGTTTTATTTATGCATGTGATATTTTGGGCTGTTAATGCTTTAAAAATCTTTAAAAAAGTAGTTTATAATATAAAACAAAATTGTGATGCACAGCCCTACATGTCGTACACAAACATAATGAGTTGTTAAGTCATTCTTACCATAAAATGTGTTTTTATCATCAGATTCTTGCCGGTAAAAACCCCTAATTATAACTTTGATATTTGATCATGTAACACTTTTATATACTTTTAACTTAGACCAGGCTCAAAATTTGTAGTTAATACTTTTTTTCAGGAGATGACACCTTTGTAATTAAATGATGCAGTGAATGTAGAAAATAACACCAATTTAAACAAACTCTATGGAGCTATTTTTGTGTCCGCTTGGGGAGCAGTGGGCCACGTGTGACTTTTCTCTTGAAGATGATGGCACATTATTATTATTTAATTATAAATACTTGTGCCTTAATTGTTGCGATCTGAGCCATTTGCAATGAAATTTCATGCATGTGTGCACCTGTGGTGTATATTTTGATTGACAATAAAAAAATCTATCTATAAAATATAAATGCACCAAATTAATTTAGCCAGTAGTTTTTGGTACGTCCCTGTTTGCGTTAATTCAACCCTAGATTTCACTTTAAGCATTTTGTACATGGCAGCCTCTCCTAAACCTCAGAACACAACAGCCCGTCGGGAAACCTGAACATTATCTGGGACCCACCACAACCCTCTAAACCACAACCTGAGACTCAGAGTGTCTGCCACCACCTTCTATCTTCACTGACAGATTTCAGCATGTCCGCTTAATTTTGCTGTTCTTTTTCTTATAATACTCTCTTTTTGAGCACGTTTTGTGACTCCACAAACTCTCCCCCCTTGATGCTTTTATAAGCACTGATAAATTCTTTATATCAGGAATAAGGGTGATTCCCAATTCTACCCCTTAACCCTTCCCCTTCGTCTACCCCTTCCCCTTGGCTCTCTGTTTTGAGGGCCAAGGGGAAGGGGTGAAAACACGCACCTGAGAAACGAGACGCCACTCGATTCCCGCTACGTCATCACTCAGAGCCGCTCGCTGGCTGTGACGTGGGCAGATGCGACAACAGCCGTAGCTACAGCTGTGAAAGCTAGGTTGTTATAACGAGACATTTCAAAATACGACCAACAGTTCAAAACATGATTAATATTTACTTGATGATTTAATAATTACTTATAATTATGCGCTTTCTTCGTCTCTGCTCTGCCTTCTTGTCCGCGGGCGCGGTGTATTATGGGAAATTCTCATACCCCTCCCTTTCAAGCGAGGTCCCGGTCTGTCTTTGTTTCAAGGCTGTGTAGCCCTTCATCTTAGCCCTTCCCCTTAGCCCTACGGAGAATTGGGACCCCCCCTCACTAGACGTAAACAACACGCAAAACCAAGGGATAAGGGGTAAGACAAGGGCTAAGGGATAGAATTGGGACGGACCCTAAGACTTAGTTTGGAGATATTAAATGACATGTCCTCAGTTTATTCAACACCACTTAAACTGTGCCTGTAATTCTTATTTATTGAACAATTAAAGTAACATTTAAGTATAATTTTTTGACTTGTTTTTAGTTCTGGGACTTGAAAGTGTAACTCAGCATTGTATAATAATGTTGGTTTTTATATATTGTAAATGGACTCTGGTGGCCCACCTGCAATACCTTTGCGGCCCAAAAGAGGGCCCCTGCCCACAGTTTGGGAAGCACTGTTTTATAATATGCTTTCAACCTACAGGCCAGGCTTCAAGTTTTTAGTTTTGACTCTTTTCCAGCAGGTGGCAGCACCCTGCATGTGAAATATTTGATGCAGTTATGGTAATATTTTGATTTTTCCACTTTTGGGACTTTCTCCTTCTACTGTAGCTCAAGAACTTAAAATACACCAAATAATTTTTGCAGATAATTCTTATTATGTCCAAAATTGTGTTGATTAAAAAGTCAATTCAAGTATTTTACAAATTATAGTAATAATCCTTTCTTCTCATATAAATATCAGGGGAATCAGGTCCAAAGATTGGTATAAAAAGTCTAAAATGTTTTAAATAAATGTGTCTCTTGAATTTCTGATCAGACTTGTGATTATATTGATACACAGTCATTTGTGGCTCTTATCTGGAGCGTCCACACTTGAGACCCAATGTGCCTTATCTAACTTATTTAATGGGACATGGGGGTTAAAAACAGGGCTATAACCAAAAATAATGCAAGTAACAAAGTTAAGGCAAATAATCAAAGCTGAATTTTCTGTTTTTGTCAACAGAAGTTGAATATTAACTTAAACGGTTTGGAGCATAAATAGGATTTTGCGCTTATTATCTGTTATAATCTGATAAAAATTATTAAATTATTGATGTTAAGAGCAAAATACCATTTGTTGAAAGAAAAAAAATCCAAAGTGAATATAGTATTTATTTATTCAGAACATATTTCCATATTTTATATATTTAAGTAAAATTCAGGCACATTTGTTCTTATAAAACAGACATTTTTGCAGGGGGTTGGTGGGTTGTGTGCTGTGTGAAGTCATTTAAGGCAGTTTTCCAGGTGAATCAGTTCAAAGTTAACCCGGGTTAAGACAGGTAGTACATCCCATACGGTCCACTGAAAAGTCCTGGGACGTGTAAGGCAGGTCGTGGTGCGTTCAGGGCCCCGTACAGAGCCGGAGCTCCCAGAGGTGCGTTCAGGGGTAAAGGGAAAGCGAAGGCCGGCAGCAGAGGCTTAGCAGCCAGTTTGAACTTCTCCAGCTCGGCCTCCTGCAGTCTCTTTGCTTTGGCTCTGCGGTTCTGAAACCAGATCTTCACCTGAGTCTCTGTGAGGCCGAGCGAGCTGGAGAACTCGGCCCTCTCTGCGATGGAGAGGTACTGTTTCTGCCGGAACTTTCTCTCCAGAGACAGCAGCTGGGACGTGCTGAAAGGAGTCCTGGGTTTCCTGTTGTTCTTGTGTTTGCGGAGGTTGCACGGGCTCGGGCTGGAGAGTCCTGGAAGGAGATTTACAAAGTCACTTAAATGCACCAGAACCAGAACCAGAACCAGGCTGGCTGGCTGGTGAACCCTTAAAGACCCAGAACAGCATCAGCTTTTGCAGGATGGGTCAGAATTTCAGAGCTTGTTCCTTGGACAACATCTGTATCCCAAGCAAAAGTACCTTTTTTTCAGTTACAGATTTTTTTTTTTTAATATTTTAAAATTATTAAACTTCAGGCAACACTGGGTGCCCTGATATTCATTTTGTTTTAACCATCATATTATATCATATTTTATTATGTTATATATATATGTTTGTTTCCCTTGATTGCGAGTATACATACAGGTCATATAGGCCATGAGAACCATTGGTTGAAATAAACAGAGTGCTATGGACATCATAAGTTTATATAACTTGACTTGGAGGAGTTAAAATGTGTTAAAGAAAAAGCAATTATATGGCATTAATGTGCAAAATATTGAAAAGTCGCCATAAATACACTCAACTGCAGGAGATGCTTTTCAAAATTAAGCCAGTGATCTGCATTTTTAACCAACATCAGGTTAAATTATAGGGCTGCTTGATTGTGGCAGAAATTACAGTATAATTTTATGCTCAGATCAACTTTGGGATAATGTTGAATTTTTTAATCACTGATTCTTGCATGGATATACACTGGCTGAAAAGATAAGGTCATAATATTATACAGAAAAAGGCACATACTGTTTAAAGTTGAAGAGAAAATATGTATCTACAGAAATAAATAATCAAGGTGTTTAATTTAGTTTAATTTAATTGAAAATACAGGTATTACTATTGCTTCCAAAAGAAACAAAGGCTTTAAAAATTGATAAAATTCAGTTATTATTGCTTAAATTTAGTATTAAATCTGTCGTGGCCCCCTCAGTGCATTGTGGCCACAGAAACAGTCCCTTAATCCACCGCGTCAATCAGCCTAAATTTTACGTACCAAGAAAACACAAATAGTTTGACTTCATGTTTTGATGCAAACCAGTCAACAGAATAGAAATAAAACAGAAACGTAAGCTCCTGCAGGTTAAAACACACCATGTTCATTTGCCCATCCCAGAACAACGTAAAATCACTTTAATCATGACTAATAATTGAACTGTATTAACCTGTGATGAATATTGTTCAATAATATTTAATAAACAAGGACATTTATATGTTATATCTTAAAAATGTGCAAAATGTCAATTTAAAGTCAGACTTCCCTCTAAACTGTGCTGAATGCTTTTGATTTTCACAGATTTAGCCTCTGATCTTTATAATATTTTATTTGTATCAGCTGTATTTTATATTATAACACATTATGTACGCCCTGTGTGATCGTGTGTTTTTGAATGCAGGTCATAGAGGTCATGGGAGCTACTGGATAAAACAATCAGTGCCCCCATAAGCCCCCACCCCCCAAATAACATCACACACTTACAGCCAAGGAGCATTTAGACTATTTTACATGCATTATATCATGTTATATAATTCACACCATATATTTGATTGAGAGTCTCCCTGCAGGTCCTAAAGCTGGTTCAGATACTCAAGATCATACAACATGGCTTAGATTTGAGAGAAGTTTACAAGCATTAAATTAAAACAATGATATTTAATTAGTGTAGCATTTATGTGCAGTAATATCCTTTAATATACAAAATATTAAGAGCTCAACTGCAGTGGATGCTTTTCACAAATTTAGCCATTAATCTGTCTTTTTAATTAATAGCAGGTTAATTTTAATGCTGCTTGATTGTATTAAAAATTATAGTCTGTAATTTTAAATCATATTCTGATTTAACAACATAACCTAAATGCAGCTTGTGCTTTTACTGTGATTTAACACTTTTGTCTTTGCTTTGTCTGACAAGCAATGACTAATTATAGATAAATTAAAATACAGATATCTAAAACAGCATTATTTTTTAATGGTGAAAACACATTCACCATGTTAGCAAGTATTCATTTAATGGTATCTTGTTTTAAAGATCGAGGGTAATCGATCACACAACACTTCTATTGTTTATTGCATTTTATTGAGAACAGTTTAGTATTTTTGTGTGCTTAAAATACAAGTGCGCACACAGTGAATGTTCGTTATTCTTAAGAATAAGGTGCATTTTATTCTGAAAATGAACAAATTGCGCACCACATTTCCATTTAAGTTTTAAGTCTTCATTGTCATCGCATCAGAGCGGCCTGCGCCAAAGGAATTTAGAGTCCACTCCAGATCCACATAAAGAGTGTAAACGCTCCAAATCACCGATAATAACGTTTATATTTATCATTAGAAGTCTAAATTTAGAAAATATGCATGTATAGTTTCTGAACCACATAAGTCTACAGGATGTTCCTATGCAATGAAAGGTAGTTAGGCGTTAAGAGATAAGTAATAACTGCTCATCTATCTAAAAAGAAAAAAAAAACCCAATAATAAGTCGGATATATTCCGACTGCACATGTCATCACATTATAGATATTAGACTTTAAACAGTGACTGTTTAACCGAAGAAGAGGCCACTAGGGTCAGGCATGAGAGGAGGAACATTATTATTATTAATGTTGTTATTATTACACAAAACACCTTAAAAAAGAAAGGGAGTCAAAGTGACTACATAAAGTTAAAATAGCAGAAGAATTTTTAGAAAAAGGGCGACATTATGAGTCCAGCAGAGCATGAAAATGCCTCTGAATGGTCGCGGCCTGCAGGTCCGAGGGTTTAATCAAACTGTGGGCCTCAAATCTACAGAATAGGATCAGGGCCAAGCAGGGGAAGACACTGAGAGGATAGAAATCTTTTTTTTATTATTAAGTTCACTTTAATTAAAAAAATCAAAATGACCAAAAAAATCAAAAGATAACATTTAGTGAAGTTAAAATATAATTAAATCTTTTCTCTCATTACTGTATTCTTCTTCTTGAATTTGTATTCCAGCCATTTTCATGATATTTTACATTTTCACAGCATTTTTACTTCATTCTCTAAACTTTTGGTCCATTTCATCATTATCTTTTTAATCCAGACTTTATCTCAAAATTTCTTCTTTACTGTTAAATCTGTTTTTCCACATTATTTCTATTATTTTTTAAATTATTCTCGATATTTCGAGTCTTTTAGGATGCGCTTTTAGCCAAACATGAGTAAATTAAAAAAAAAAAGGTAACAATTTAAAACGCAACATTTTTCGTCCATGTGGAAGAAACATAACTTAAAATGTGTTTTCTTATGTAAATACAGACCAACACTTCAGTAACTCTTTCTTTGTGTATTATAAATACGATCTTTTATAGCAAAATTTTGGCGTTGACGTTTGATTATGTTCCATGAAATAACTTGTAAAACGCAGATGTACATGTGCATGTCACAACAAACCAATTCAAGCTCATAGTCCTGCCCCCTCCCCTCATGTTAGATCACAAAACTGAAACAAAATCCTCATTCTGTTCCAAACTTTCATTTTTCATACAGACAAAACACATATAAACACCGGCTGTAGCACCATTTTACAATCTTCAGTCAACATTCATAGAAAAATAACTCTGACATAAATCTGCTGCAAAAGACCAGAAACTCCCTGAGCTGTTTCACTGGTCACTTTATAGGGTGATAAATGATTTTCAGATGTTTTGACTGTTTTATGATCATAGCCCATCTTTACAAATAATTGTTACATATTATTCTTCACTGTATTTCAGGTGTTGTGCAGTTTATTTGTATGTTTGTCGTGGTAACTGTGTTAACTGTGCTGCTGCCATCTTGGCCAGGACTCTCAAGAAAATGATTTTTTTTTTAAATCTAAACATGTTTTGGTTGAATAAAGGCTAAATAAAAATAAACAATAATGCAAGAATATTAGAAGTTGCACTTTAATTCTAATTAATTTATTCATATGTTTATTGTGTTTTTCATGTAAATACGTGTTACACCAATCATTGGAGAGGAACTTGTGTTTTTTTTTCCTGTTAGTCTTTTAAATTTGGCAGAAATTACAATAAAAGAGTTTGAATTTGACGTTTATTATTTTTACGCACGCCTGCACGCGTAATTCTCACCGGATATTTTCAGCTATTGCGAAACAAATACATCTCTGTCTTCAAGCCCACAACAAGCCCTGCGTATTTATGAGTTTGGTGACTTGGAAGTGATTGCGCAGAAAAAAACATATTCTCTGAGAGATGAATCACGAACTCTAAAGAGCTGAAATCATCCTCGATGTTTAGACTTTTACTCAAAAATAACTTCCTCATTAATAACTTTTCTTGCCTGACCCTGGCCCTGTATCATATATCCTGCATGAGACGTTCAGTTGCATTAAAAAGGCACAACACAGTCTCTTCACTCACTTGGAGGTGATGCGTAAGGAGTGTGAAACCAGTGTCTCGTCTCTCTGTCCCTGTCCTCCATCGTCTCTCCCGTGGACCGATAATGTCCCCGCGGTGACGCACACTCCGTCTCCTCAATCCGGACGCATCCCGATCCAGCCTCCGGGGATGAGAGTCCTCTGTCCGGAGTGCGGTCTGATATGAGCGCCTCCACGCTGAAGGGCAGCTCTGAAGTTTTGCTCTTAAGCCTCCTGGCGGATGACAGCTCCAGCTCCTCGGTCACTCGGTCCTCCGCGGAGGTTTCCCCCGGAGCAGCCGAGGGCGGCGATCCTTGCGCAGGATTCATGACGCACGACTGAGGTGCCATACACTCAGTATTCCCGCAGCTCTCCCTCCGCTCCTGTTTGGGTTTGGATGAGTTCACTGACGGTGATCGGTTTGTACTGCCCTGGATGAGGATGAGGAGCTGCTGAGTCGCGAGCTTCACGTTTTACGCACGGACGCGCGTCTCCTCCAGTGAAGTGCAACAAGTTTCTCTCTCATCTCACCGCCAGCCTATCAGCGTGCCCGCGTTCCCACGTGACTCAGCTCTGAGCCTGTCTGATAGGTCAGACTTTAATGACAGTGTTTTGGTCTCGTTCACGCGCTTGGTGCGCGGATGGACCTAAAACTCTGAACAGGGGCGGAGCGCTGAACCCTCACACCCCCACCTCAAAATAGCCCCCAGCCTAAACTCCACTGAAGATGTTTGTTTGTCTCTTGTGTAACTTTGGGCTCCAACATCAGCAACTTCAACCCCAGGTTCAGATATTCTATTTTCAACATGTAAAAACAAACAAAAAGGGGAAAACTATCAATACAATCTCAATCTACCTTTTAATAAATTTATATTAACCCCACCCCTGGAACCCCGAAATGGATAGCCGGTATAGAAAATGAATGATTGAATAAATGAATCTATATTCAGCAGAGACAAATGTGATGAGGACAGATTTATGATCTGTGCGTCCATGGGTTTGTCACTATCATAAATTCTTATTTTTAGTCCCTTTGCCTCTGCCTGGATTTATGCATCTCTGGATGTTTGAATATGTATATACAAATATATTTATTTATATTTATTTGTATATAAGCATATATGTGTATCTATAAAATGAAGAGTATGGCTTCAGCCTGCTCTATTTTAAAGTGCCTTGAGATAACACTTGTTATGAACCGATGCTATATAAATAAAGATTGATTTATTAATAAATCACAATGTAAAATAATTTATTTGTTGTTATGTATTTTTTTGGCTTACATGTCCAAAAAGAAGGGGAAAATGTAAACACTTGTTTGATCCCTTCACTTCTCAATAACTCATAAAATATGATCTATCATGCTTCAGTATTAATATAATCTTGTTACAAAGTTTAGATATATTTTGGTATTAAAATAGAAATGATGCCATGAATAAAAATAGAGGTTAATGTCCATAAAGTTGGCATATATTCAGATATAACTCTATATACTGTAAACACCTGATAACCTTCATAGTCATAAAATGATAAATTGGTTCACTGATACCAGAGCAGCACTTATTTAAAAATCCCATATTATGTTGTTTTTTTTTTTTTAACTTTAATATTTAGTGTGTTTGGCCCTCTTGGTGATTTAAGAAACCCCATCCTTGCTCGAGATCAGGGGATTCAAACTCAGTCACAGAAGAGCCACAATTTAAAATACTGTCTAAACTGCAGGCCACACTGGATCAACATTTATTAATCAGTCTAATACAGACTATTTTTTAATCAAAAATATGAATATTTAAAGCATATTTATTTTTGTGCAAGCTTAAAAGTCATTGTAAAAGCACTGACCATTGCATTCAGAAGTCAAAACCACTTTTACTGTCAATTTCTGCCATATGTAGAGGACATAAAGAAAAAAAAAATTCTCTGTATCCCTTAGTGTGACACATGTACATGAAAAATTAGCAATATGAATAATATGTACAAATTTAAGGTGCAAATATATACAAGACAAGCAATATGATAACTAGAATATGCATGACAAATGAAATAAAAGATGTGCATGGACATAAATTATAGATAAGAAATAGATTATGAATGTGCAACATTTTTCCAATTCTATAAAACAAAACTATGTACAGACTGTTAAATAAGGCACCAGAGAGTTTTCTGTTCCTTTGTGAAGGTGGAAGGTTAATAATTTTCATCTACTGCCCACTGATCAGAGTGATATTAAAACAACGGGAGGAGGGGTTGGTGTTCAGGTCCTGCATGGCAGCTGTTGCAGTGCATCTTGGGATTTGTAGTATGAGTGATCAGAGAGCTATTTAACAGAGTATAATAATAGACGTGAAGTTATCTTGCGGGCCATATTGGATCATATCCTGGGCCAGATTTGGCCTGCGGGCCTTGAGTTTGAGGTGACTGCTTTAAGTTTCTTTTCTTCACATATCTATAGTCTGGTCAAAACTGAAATGTTCTTTGGGATAAATAACGTCCTCTGAATCTAAATATCCAAGAGATATTCAATGACTATCCTGTCAAAACCCCATAGATCAGGGGTGGGCAGCTTTGATCACCAAGAGGCACGCATAAATCTTTTTTCAGTGCCTGAGGGTCACACTGTTACATTTTGTTGGGCAGTATCAATGAGTAAAAATATATAAATAACCAAAAATAGCAAATATAAAGCTTCAAAAAAGGATTATACCAGCATTAATATATTTTAAGTCAAACACAATTAAAAATTCACGATTTAATGAGCATGACACATAAGTAAAGCCAATTTAAGCATCTTTTTAATGCAATAAAAGAGCAATATAAGCACAAATATATTACCTTTATCATCATTTTCAAATACAGTTTTTACTATTACTATAATATTTTAAAGCCTCATAAAAGATATTTTAAGACAGCATAAGCAAGCAAAGTAAGTTCTTTAATGACTGTAAAAACAAAGCACACACCAACAATTTAAGGTTAATATAAATATTTTATCACCTATTCTATTTTGTGCATTATGTAGTACTGATAACTCAAGATGAAGCATATTAAGCAGCTGAATTTTTTTTTTCTTTTTTTATAAATGATTGGTGGGCCACATTGAGAGAGGTGAAGGGCCACATGTGGCCCCCTGGCTGCCAGTTGCCCACCCCTGCCATAGATGGTGTTTGGGAAGGAAAGATCCTTAAGAAACAGTCAAGAGAAAAGCAAAAACATCATTTCCAATCACCAAAGCTTTGCATGTCATTGTGTGTTCATCTTTAAATGGAGAAATGTTGTCCAGTTAAATAAAACTATAGCACCATTCATCCTGATCTCTTCACAAGCCTCCAGTGTTTACAATGCTAAAGTAGCTCCCGGCTCCTCACTGAACTAAATCACAGAGCAAAGGATTCTGATTGGTCTGGTCATTTTCTGACAGGAAATGAGAGTATCAGCTGTAAGCTTTGCAGAATGAACCTGCCTGATGACAAATTCATGGTCTTTCTCAACAGAAAAGGCACCAGCTGAAATCTTGCAGAGGGCAGCAAATTGGTTTGGATGGACCTACATCAGGGGTGGGCAACTGGCAGCCCGGGGGCCACATGCTGGTCCCGTACCTTCTAAATGCATGTGCCAGTCAGTGTAAAATACCAAAAGATATGTATGGATGGAGATAAATGACTGAATGGATGGATGCATTTGTAAAAAAGAAATAAAATACAAGATCATTTTCACAACCAGTTAACTATCTGAGGCTTGAATACCGTGTTTAGCTCAAATGATAGGGTATTACGTCTTGCATTTGAGTTCAAATACATAATTACTGGCCAAAACTTCCTGTTATGGCTACAAAATGGTAACCTAGCACACCAGATGGACTGTTCAGTGTTTACTAAACAGAGCATATTTCACTCGTCCATCTGGGAAACAGCCCATAGAGAATGTTTGGCAATGGGAACTTTTCAAAAGCATATCCAGCAGGTGATTGGACGATCATTCTGTCAATCACATTCATTACGGGCCAATCAGATAAAGTATTAGGTGGGCGCTACTGCTGCAGTGTAAGGTTAAAAAATTGAGCCAATATGTAGAGCAAACTCACACCAAAACATGTCAGAAGTGAAACAAAAATATTCTTTCCAACAAGAAATGCTCTCAGTGATGTTTGTTGTTCATTTAATGAAGAAATGCGGTCCAGATCTGACAAAACTACGAGTAAAGCTATTAGCCATTGATGCCCTCTGAAAATGTCAGAACTGGCTTCATTCAAAGCTTTTTGTTCCATTTTACTTACTTGGCAGCGAGAATCCTATGAGCAATGCCTGTGTTTTTAATTGTTACTGTCCTTAAAACTGTCGCACTCCCACTGTCAAATTGTTGAATACTTTTTCATATTTATAGTTTTTTTTTTTTGCCTTGATCTTTCCCTGAAATTGCATTTATTGTGATGTGTGCTGTTGGCCTCTTGGCCAGGTCGCCCTTGTAAATGAGATCCTGATCTCAATGGGAACTAGAAAAGCACTCTGAGAGCACAGACCTCCGCCAAGCAGCTCAGTTACGGCAGTGGCTTTTCCGCTCCGATTGGGCAGTCAAATGTGCGCTCATGTCTGTCCATGTGGAGAATGCTGCCTTCCATTTACGTGGGAACTAGGAAGAGGGGAGAGTGAATGATGTGATCTCAGAGTTATCAGCATTCCAGTTACAAAGTCGGAAGAAACATGCCGATTTACCAGGCTATTGTTAGCCGTTGTATTAGCAGAAGTCCTCCGCTTGCATTGCAAGGGAAGCTGGGAATTGTAGTGACATACACTTGGAAAACGTTGACGTCAGTTTGCGAATAAACTACAATTCCCATAATGACGTAAATGAATGGGATTTTTTTGTGATGTCAATCTGGATCGGATCAGCACCAAAATGTAATGGCTTCTTCCTTGGACCAAACCACACCTCTGGTCAAATTTTCATGGAAATCCATCCAGTACTTTTTGCGTAATCTTGCTAACAGACAAACAAACAAACAGGAAGACCCTGGCGAAAACATAACCTCCTTGGCAGAGGTAATTATCTGGTTAAATAAAGGTTAAATAAAATTGAAGCGAGCATAAGGCCATCTGACCAATAGCAGCTCTGCATTTCCAAGACCAGAAATGCTCAATAAATCCTTCATAAAAGAAAAGCAGGTGTGGTATAAAAAAATGCCCCCCCTCACAGTGAGAGCACTGAGATGCATTATACATTTAAACTAAAGCTGTTGAACCCACATACAACCATTAAGACGTGAGGTTACTGCAGACAGCCTCAAGTGGACATTCTGGGTACTACAGGTTTTGGCACTTCCCCATGGACCACCATTTACACCCACCTTTCTCTGAACAAGCAGTCACGTAGCGCCACCTCTTCCTGCTCTGAAGGACTCTGATTGGACCGTGCCACTTTGGGCCACTCCGGATTGGAGCTTGGCAAGATGGATCTGCCTAATTACAGAAATCAAATCAGGCGGATCCAGCTGCTGCGCAAGGTTAACAAAATGGTACTTTTTGCTAAATATACGTAAACAATATTGTGACATTTCCTGATATTTGCAACAATTTGACCTTCTTGCAATTAGGACAAAGTCAATGTGACCCTTATGTTAACCAAGTTGCCCATCCCAGACCTGAAAACATCCAACAAATCACAGTTCTCCAAAAACCTCCCAAGTTCCTCTTATTGACCCACAACTGTACTTTCTTGTCCTTGATAACCGTGCCATAGCTGTAGTTGATTTAGGTTTATTCTCTTATGGGTGCTTTATTTTGGCAACATGTTTGTTAACTTTTGCCTGTTTTGTGTTTTTTCTTTTGGAAAATCTGGTGCCATCTCACAAGAAACCAGAATTCAGCTTCAAATGGAGAAAAACTCAAAACTTTACCTGATGGGTGAGCGGGAAATCAGTTTATATAGGCCTAATATGTGATAAAATGTTATCATGATGTTGCCAAACCACAGTGCTGCTCCATCTTGTAGGATCTTGTTTTAAAGTTTTGCCTGAGAAAACGTTGACAGTAGTTTATCACTTTCATTAGAGCAGTAGGGCGATCCAGGCAGTGATTTACAGTTCTTTTTATCCTCTGAAGAGTTATTATCACTATAGATTTCTATCTTGTGGCCTGTAATCAAATTATCTATGCCTGTGTACCGCACATAATTCAGCCTATTGTGTTCATTGTGTGTAATCCCTTTGAGAGACAGTAAAACCACAACTAATGTCGCAGGGGCCCGTCGAGGAGCCCCTTCCAAATTGCTCTTATTCTGTTGCTCTTCGAATGAAATGATTTTCAGTGAAACTCAATATGTGAGTGTTTTTCTCCTCTTTTATGGGAGCGGTTGTTTGGCCTGCAGCAGCTCACTGACTGTCTCTGTGTAGGACAATTGTTTAAATGGAGTTAACTGTTTCTGTGCCCGAGGTACATTTCTGCTTTGATCGTGCTGAGCCTGGCGCCTGTCTGCTCGCTCTCTCCCCCCTCCCGCTCTGTGTGACAGTGATGGATCTCTGGGAAGCTGTATGAGCCTTCAATGACTGTAATTTAGTGCCCGACAACATTACATTCTCCTCTGCTTACTGTGATTATTACCACTCTCCCTCTCTCCTCTGTTTGAAAAGGGATGTAGAGCTGTCTGTTTTGTTTTGTTTCTTCTCCATTGTTTTATAATGACAGAGTAAAGGATGTTTCCTGCTCCTCTGACTCACAAAAACATACCAGAAAAGCCTGAAAAGAGGATTTTATTTAAGTAAGCAAAATCTATTTATAGCCAAGTCACTGCACTTCACTCTCAATGATAAAGTATTTCCACAAGGTGAATAAGAAAACAATAATATGCCACTGTATTGTGAACTTTTGGGCCACATATTTTTATTTTATAGAGCAATATAGATATTTTATTAGTTGATAAGTAATAGAGATTTGGGAAATTGTATTGTGTTGTAGTGCAGCTTTCATCTGTTAGTTGGCAGCATACATTCAGCCTAAGGATGCACATCAGCCTTTCACATCGGTATCAGCTTATATTGTCCCTTTTTAAAACATGAATAAATTGCAAATTAAAGTGGTGTCAGCAGATATCAGTTCAGATGATGATGTGTTGGGTCATACCAATTCGAAGAGCTCATATTATGCCTTAACCAGGTTCATGTATTCATTATTGATGACTGGTAGAGTATGTTCACCATCACTAATGTTCTGGAAAAAAAAACTGGTTGTTTTTATACAGCCAGTACCCCTGATAGTCTCATATTCTCCCTCCACCTGAGATGCCAACATTTTTTTTTTCGTGTCTTGTCTCACTCCTGAGTCCATGACAAGCAGATAGACTCCATTCTTTTGACTGTGCGTGCAGTAACAAGGAAAAGACGGGCAGAGCTCCCCCACCGCTAATTAGCTTAGCTCAAACACTGGGAGTCAATAGGTAACGTTAGCCTCCTTCTGCCTACAGTCACCCCTTTGATTAAGAGTTAGGAATAGAACCAGCATACTTCAGCACCATCTATCAAAGCTTGAATGATAAGTGTAAGAAAAGTTCAATTAATCAATCAATCAAACTTTATTTGTGTTGCATATCTTTTCGCACAAAGTGCTTAACATAAAAAAGAAATTAAAAAATGAAGCTAAAAATAATAAAAAGTAAAAGATTGAATGCCAAAAAAATACAAGACCCATATCCACCCTCACTATCCAAATACAGCACACACACTCACTTACACACACACACACACACACAAAGACATTAAGAGGAGATTCTAACAGAAAACAGAATTAGAGGACTGAGGACATGCCATCTCAAATTAAAAATGAGGAAACACAGGAGATAAGACTAAACTGACAAGGAAAAAAAATCATGAAAAGAAATGCATTAAAATACTATCTGGAAAAAAATAGATTAAAAAATAAATATTAAAATAATAATATGGTAAAATGAGAGAGCCCAAAATGCATAATAAAATCTGCTAATGTAAAGAAAATCGGTTAACAGAGAATAAAATTCTGAAACAATAAACCTGAATGATATAGAGAAACAAAAAAGATTAAGAGGATTAAAATAAATAAATAAGATGAAATAAATAATAATAATAAATAAATAATGAAATGATAATAATAATAGATATAATCAGCCAGAAGCCAGACTAAAAATGTAGGCTTTTCTTGAGTTTGCTTTTAAAAACGTGAACAGTAGGTGCTGCCCTAAAGTCCTCAGATAGACTGAGGCCATAAAAACAAAAAGTTGACCTGCTGGTGACTTTTAAGGAGAGTATATAATACTGTAAAAACATTTAATCTTTATTCTTGAATTTAGAAAATGTTATTATGCCTCCCCACATGGCTTCACCTGAGAAGCTTGAACATGGAAACACACACTGATTTACACGCTGATTTCTGACCCTGCTGGCTCCATAAAGTGTAAAATAGTTTAAAGACCTGATTGTGGTTTTCTCCTTTCCTATCCAGCATGTCTCAGCAGGATCTATATATTTCAGTTTTTAAATCTTCCTCTTTCATGAGAGTTGGCAGGACTCGCAGTTATCCTGAGAAAACATTGGGGAGGGGGCTGGAGTCATGAGGCATAAACATTTATGAAATGCACAGCGGGGAGCTCTGCGGTCAAAGTTTATCGTCTTAAAAAGGGACTGGGGGCCCGCCTGGTGAACCAGAACAGAACATTATCCCATGTCTGAGTGGACCTGACAACATTCACATGTCAGAAAGTCAAACTGTTTCAATCACACTTATTCCACATTTATGACTAATCAAACTTTTATGGGAATTCTGTTTATTTTCAGACATAAATGAAGTTTTAATGTCACACAGAAATATCAGCTTTGTTATTCAGTGTTCTTCACTGTAACTGGAACACACTGTGTGAAGTCTTTGTAGACTGATTCATCTTCACGACCTTCAAAATAAAACTAGACCATCACCAGGATAATTGTCTGTTTTGATTGTATTTAAGTCCGTCACAGATGCCACTGGGTCAGATTCCCATTTTGTGGTTTACAGCGTGCAGCCCCAAAGAGCCTTTGTTTACATCTCCCTGGGAAAGTTTCAGAGTGAGTGGTATGACAGTCACTCAAAGGGAAGACAGACTGTATTTTTGGTTTGAGAATATACACAAACATGTAAGGGACAGGATTACAAAGAGTTATGATTGTTGGCTTTGTTCATATGAGCTGCCACAACTGACAAATTTAAGCCTTACGTGGTTGTTTCAATTTTAGCTCTTTCTTAGCAACACCAGGAAGAAGTCAAGTCTTAAGCTTTAATATTATACTGAAGATGCTACAAATGAATTTAAATTTGGTTGGCACAAATCTCATTGTGTTCAGCCAACGGGTCTGAAATTATAAGAAAAAAACCCCTTCATAAAACAGTCAGTATTCAGCACAATTTTAACAAAGAATCACAGGATCGTTGAGTAAACAATATTTAATTGGTTTGCTAAAGACCCTAATTCCTGAAGCTTTGTAGGTGGAATTCTTTCCTGTTCTTGCTTGACTTGTGACTTCAGTTGTCCAACAGTCTTGAGTCTCCATTTGCTGTATTTTGCACTTCATAATGCACCTCACATTTTCACTGGGAGACAGTTCTGGACTGCAGGCAGGTCAGTTTAGTACCTGCACTCTTTCCCAAGAAGCCACGCTGTTGTAACATGTAGAATGTGACTTGGCTTTGTCTTGCTTAAATTAACAGGGAAATCCAGTAAAAAGATGGATGGCAGCATATGTTGCTATATGTACCTTTCAGCAATAATGGTGCCTTCACAGATGTGCAAGTTACCCATGCCATGGGCACTAACACCCCCCCATACCATCGCAGATGCTTGCTTTTGAACTTTGCTCTGATAACAGTCTGGATGTGAAAAACAACCTGACGTGCACTGTTGACAAATCTTTGAAAAAAAAAATCTTGGATCTGCATCTGTTTTCAGGTCAGCACCAAAATATATCCCCTGCTCCTTTGTGCCATCACCAGCATGCCCTGAAAATTTCATCAAATCTGTTGAAATTTTCTGGGTTGTCTTGCTCACAGACAAACAAACAAACAAATAAATAGACACCATCAAAGATAAAACCTTTTTACAGAGGTAATAACAATGGATATTCAAATGTGTATTTATTTTGTTTGTCTTCGTTAATAAACAAAGTCCACTGCAGCCTTACTGAACACTTCTGAGACCTGTTTTTTCTGCAGATTCAGCATTTATATTTCAATATTTATGTGTAGAGATTATCTGATCTCATCATGATAGAATATAAGACACATTAGACAAGTTTTTGAAAACCTCCATTAGAAGACTTCACATTACCAACTATTTATTTTGTTAAACTTTCTTATTAATCCCCAATTACAACGCCCGGGGCCTGGAGCACTCACTCTGCAGGTTGGCATGGCTTATGTAGATGTTGAATTAATTACATAAAAAGATAAAGCTGACTCACTTGGCTCCAGGCTCGCTCTCAGGCTCAGTCATGCCATCATGTCAGAGAAGATGTTGACAGCCTGAGGTCTTCACACTGATGTTTCTCCTGATCTGATCTGAGCTCAAAGAAAACTGCAACAACACGCCAGCTCTGATTCGTTCTTTCATGTCTTAGAAAATGTTTTGTGAGACGCCACTCTACCCGCATCCCTCTAAAGATAAGATCTGACCTGCTGTCTGTCACAACAATCATAAATTTATCTGTTTCTTAGCAGATTCAGGTAGTGCCATGGCGAAGTTACCATCAGGAGAAAAAAAAACTCTGCAAAGTGTTTTACTGCCAGACTGAAGGGCTTGTCTGATTTTGAGACTCATAGAGAACCATTAGGCAATTAATGAAAACGATGTCCAATGACCTTTGACCAATGGCTTTTAAAAGCTAATCCCTCTATCTGTCCGTCAAAGTGGACCTTTGCCCAATGTTTGAAGAAATCCCTCAAAACATCCTTCAGATATTGGAAGAAAGGGGGAGACTTGACTTTTGCCCTAAACACTTCAACATCTAATAAGCTCATTCTAGACTCAGAGTGGAAATATGTGCAAACTTTGAAAACAAGCCTTCCAAGTGTTCCTAAGATATCATGTTTACAAGCAAGGGATAAACATGAGGCCCAAAGATCTCTGCTCTAAAAATTCTGGTCAGTTCAACCTAGAGTCAAACCGGATGTTCTTGAAAAGACAAACTGTCAGAGCTTTTTTTAGATGATAAGCTCACAGGCAAGGATAAACATGAGGCCCACTGACCTCCTCTTTTGACATTTAAGCTACAAAATCTTGTAAGTTCATCCTTGAGTCAGAGCAGTCATTTGTGCAAAGTTTAAAGCAAACCTCTTAAAGTGTGCTTTAGGTACAAACCCCAATTCTAAACAAGTTGGGACGTTGTATAAAATGTTAATAACAGAATACAATGATTTGCAAACCCTTTTCGACCAATATTCAACTGAATACACTACGAAGACAAGATATTTAGTGTTAAAACTCATACATTTTATTGCAAATATGCACTAATTTTGAATTTGATGCCTGCAACATGTTCCAGAAAAGCTGGGACAGGGGCATGTTTACGACTATGTTGCATGTTACTCTCAATAAGCATTTGGTTAATGTTGACACCAAATGTTGAAGCTTTGTAGGTGAAATTCTTTCTCATTTTTGCTTGATGTACGACTTCAGTTGCTCAAAAGTCCAGGGTCTCCACTGTGGTATTTGTGCTTCATAATGTGCCACACATTTTTAATGGCAGACAGGTCTGAACTGCAGGTAAGCCAGTCTAGTACCTACACTCGCAGTTGTAACGAAAGCAGAACGTGTCTTGGAGTTGTCTTGCTGAAATAAGCAGGGATGTCCCAGAAAAGGCGTTCCTTGGATGGCAGCATATGTTGCTCCAAAACCCTCTGTTTATTTCAGCATTAATTGTGCCTTCATAAATGTGTAAGTTACCCATGCCATGGGCACTAACACACCCCCATACCATCACAGATGCTTTTGAGCTTTGCTCTGATAACAGTCTGGATGGTCCTTTTCCTCTTTAGCCCGGAGGACACCACATCAATGGTGTCCAAAAACAGTCTGAAATGTGGCTTCAGACCACAGCAGACTTTTCCACTTTGGCTCAGTCCATCTCAGATAAGCTGGTGCCCTGAGAAGCCGTTTCTACGTGTTGTTGATTTATGTCTTTGGCTTTGCATGATAGAGTTTTGACTTGCAGATGTAGAGATGAACTGTGTTAACTGACAATGATTTTCTGAAGTGTTCCTGAGCCCACTTGATAATGTCCTTTACAGGATGATGTTGGTTTTTACTGCAGTGCAGCCTGAACAATTGAAGGTCATGGGCATTCAATGTTGGTTGTTGGCTTTGCTGCTTACATGCAGAGATTCCTCCAGATTCTCTGAATATTTTGATGATCATATGGGCTGTATATGAAGAAATCTCTCATTTTAAATCTCTCATTTTAAACCCAATTATGGCACTCACCTGTTTCCATTTAACCTGTTTACCTGTGGAATTATTCAAACAGGTGTTTTTGAGCTGTCCTCAACCTTCCCAGTCTTTTGTTGCCCCTTTCCCAGCTTTTAGGAACTTGTTGCAGGCATCAAATTCTAAATGAGTGAATATTTGCAACAAAAACAATAACGTCTGAACATGAAATATCGTGTCTTTGTAGTATACTCATTTGGATAGAGGTTGAAAAAGAGTCATTAAGTCATTACCTTCACCAAGGAGGTTATGTTTTTGGTCCCATTTGTCTGTTTGTTTGTTAGCAAGATTACTCAAAAACTACTGGACGGATTTTGCTGAAATTTTCAGGAGATGTTGGTAATGGCTCAACTTAAAAATGGTTAGATTTTGGTGGTGATCCAGATAACAGCCATTAGCAAACTATCGTTTTTGATCAATAACTGTCTAACTAATAATTATATCAACATGATTCTGAGTGTTAGGTGTGGGTTTTAAGGGTCAAAGAATCATATTATGATGGTAACTTTATTATGAAACTATTGCTTATAGATGTAAGAAAATAATGTGAGCTACCTTGGCGGAGGTTTGTGCTCTCTGAGTGCTTTCTAATTTAACTCTGTTTTATTTACGTTTTACACAGCGTCCCAGCTTCATTGGAGTTGGGGCCAGTAGTAGGTCATATGAATGCAGCACCATCATATTGAGTCTTTTCCTGTTAAAACTCCTCTTAAGCTTTGAGTGTGTTTATGTTCCCAGCATCATAAACTAAGATTTCTCTTTAAAACAATTTGTTCTTAAGCTTATATCTTGATTATTTCCCTGTAAATGAGAACATGCTGCAGACTCAGGCAGCAGATGACGTTTGAAACCTTTGTAATTACCTGATGGGCTGCTGATTGCTTAAGTGCTTCCCATTTATCCTCTGTATGTTAGCATGGCTCTGCTGCTGAGGGGAAAGTGTTGACAGGCCTGCAGCGAGCGCTTCATTATGCCTCTGTGTGTTTTGTGTGTAGGTTATTGGGTTTGGTGACAGGAAGGCGCGTTCCACATGGCGCCTGACAGAGACCAGCAGAGTGGTCGGCTGATGCCCGCTCGCCTGTGAGTCTTTCCCCACGGTGCCAGGTGCTAACAGGTGAACACAGAGATATTGTTGCTGTTTTGTTGTGATCAGGGAGGAGCAGAGGGGGGACAAAAGCAACCGGACACCCTCTGTGGACCCGCAGCGAGCTGGGGGTGAGGGTGAGCTCAGAGACGGTGCTGACAGCAGGAGGGGAACTCAGATGGTAGCCTGCACTCAGTGATGATAATGATGATGATGTTGGAGAATGACCCACTAACAGAAGATGGGATGTCAAATTATCATTGGCTCTTTATTGTGGGGTCATGATAGCAGATGAAGAGGGAGTTAGTATGAGGGTGATGACAGCGGAGGAGCAGGGGACATCGCTGCAGGAGTGGAAGTGGAAGAAACCTGATGCACTTTCACAAACACACTGTGGTGCAGCTCTTCTCTGAATGGTCTGCGTTTAGGAAGATATAGAAAGCTTTATTTTCAACTACACAACAAGCCTCACAGTTCAGTGGGAGCAGCTGTCACTGCGGTTAACAATCAGAAAAAGCAGCATTTGCTCAAATTTTGGTGACATTATGAGTACCAGCTGTTTACTCTCTATTGTGTTTTATGCTGTGCAGCAGTGATTCCCAACCAGGGGTACATGAGCATATTGCAGGGGGTTGGTGGAAACATTTAATAATTTATTTCCAACTTGGAAGTTCTGACATAAGCCTGTCAATAAAATGGTAACTGTGTGCTTCTACTAGTTTCCCTGGGGAGACAATAATCAATCAATCAATCAATCTTTATTCGTATAGCACCAATTCATAACATGTGTAATCTCAAGACACTTCACAATAGAGCATAAAACTCTTCATTTCATGAATACACATATATGCATAGGTACATAGATACATATATAAAATACACACACACACATATATATATATATATACATGTACATCCAACACCCAGCATGAATCCATATAGCCAATCCTGAATCCCTCCATCATGGCGACAAGAAAAAAAACCTTCTGTTAAGCAGCAGGAAATCTTGAATGTGGACCCCAGTCTCATGATGAACAGCAAATCCACACGATGCTGTGTTGATTGTGTGGGTGAAGGAAGGGAGGTAAGTGGAGACAAGTGGACTAAAGTAAGAACTAAAGTTAGTGACAGATCCATGGACCAATCATAGACCTGTCGTCATCAAATTTAACAACAGGTTATTGTCTTTTACAGACATTTCCCCAGTGCTTGGTGCTCTGGCATCACTGTAAATGGGCTGGTTTCATGGAGTTATTTGCCAGGACTTCACAGCAAAAGAAGCCAAGGGTTCTGGTGGGTCCGCAGATGTAGAAGTGAATCTATATGAATCGGGTAAATTATGTTCTACTTTTGAAGAATCATGAACACGTATGTGTGAGTGATACATGGTATGACAGAAAGACTCAGGGAGTATACAAGACAAAAAAGGTTGGGAACCACTGCTGTACAGTCATAAACTTAATTTGGCACCAGCATGAAATTTACTTGGATAAAAACACATCCGTATTAAGCCCCCGCGACTCAAAAAATGCGCAGCGAGAACCTAAAGTAGACACTGTATAAAGCAGGGGTGCCCAACAAGGTGCCAGCGAGCACCGGGTACCCCTCAGGGAGCCAATGAGGAGCTCTCAGGGACATTTAAAAAGTAACACAAGCATCACAGAGCTTAAAATAAATAGACATTTTTAAATTTCAATCAGTTTTGCTAGTAAATCCTTTCATTCATTCATTTTCTATACCACTTATCCCTTTTGGGGTCCTGGGGGGCTGGAGCCTATCCCAGCTGTCACTGGGCTAGAGGCGGGGTACACTCTGAACTGGTCGCCAGTCAATCACAGGGCCACATAGAGAGACAAACAACCATTCATGCTCACACTCATACCTAAGGGCAATTTAGAGTCACTAATCAACCTAATGTGGAAGGAAGCTGGAGTGCCTGGAGAGAACCCACGCATGCACGGGATGAACATGCAAACTTCATGCAGAAGGGCCCTGCCCAGCCCGGGATCTAACCAGCAACCTTCTTGCTGTGAGGCACATGCACTACCTGCTGCGCCACCGTGCCGCCCTGCTAGTAAATCACACTTAGTAAATACAAAAATAACAAGTGCTACATGTGCATTACATTTTTACATTTTAAAACTGCCTAATTTTCCTGAACTTTGACCCTCCACCAAGGCTTTTCTAACACTTTTTGCCAGATCATGTATTATTAACAAATCCTTAAAAAAATACTGGGCTCTACATCCAGAGTTTGGATCACTATAAAGACCTTAAGACTTCCTTGTACCATGACCAACATTCCCTAAAACTGTCATCAAAATCCACTGAGAACTTATGAGTTATTAACAAAAATGTGGAAAACTGTCCAATTTTGCAATGTTAACAAATTCTTTTTAAAAAATTCCTGGATTTGTATCACCACCAAAATCTAAAGTGTTATTTCTTCTGCCATGACCAACATTCAGTGAAAATTTCATCAAAATCCATTTATAACTTTAAGAGTTATCTTGCCAAAAGTCAAACTGACAAACAAATGCTGTCAAAAACATGACCTCCTTGGCAGAGGTACCTCGAAGTGCTTAGAGAGCACAAACATCAGCCATGGCATTTCCAACATTGTTGGTGAGTTATTCATTGTCAGCAAATTATTTAAATAATTCCTGGATTGGAATCCAGATTCAGATCATCACCAAAATCTAATCAGTACGTCTCTGTGCCCTGACCAATTCTAAACAAGGAAAAATACAGAGCAGCCTCCAAAAATGCAAAAAAACCCCGACAGATACCAGACCAAAAAAAGCTGCGTCAAGAAAAATGTAACAGTCAGCACTCAGAAATGACCTTTTATAAAGTATTTTCCTTTGTTTTTTCCAAATTAAAAAGACTTTGTTAAAGGACATTTCTGGGTGCTGGCTGTTTTTCCCCAATATTTCCTGAAAATGTCATCAAAATCTGTTCATTTGTTTCTGGGTTGTCTTGCTAAGAACCAGCAGACAGATGATTGCTAACACATAACCTCATTTGCAGTAGCAATTATCAGGATAAGATAATCATTTAAAAACATTTACCCAAATAAAAAGGCCACTTGTTTAAGTGGCCTTTAAAATGCACAAGTGATTCATCAATTTTTGGATCCACGTGGCAGCTTAAAAAGTTCATTTCTTGACATTTAATATAAGAAGGCACTTCAGTCGCACCACAGATGCACTTTTCTTTTCCAGGCAGGTCTAGCGTGTGTTGACTGTACCTTGAAATTCACCATAAACTATTTAATTTTGGTCTTTAATAATAAATAAGCATATCTACACTTCAAGGAACTCCTTTTGGGCATAACAGCTAAACATCTTTTGATGTTTGGTGGTTTTTAGTGAATCACAGTTTAACTTAGACAAAAAACCTCACTGTCTAACACCATTACACAAGATACTAAATAAAAGATGGATGAGATCATACTCAATCAGAACATTTGTTATAAAATTAAAAGTTACTCACGATGTGTTTGAAGTCAGATTTGGTGAACAGCTGCTTCTGTAATAATTGAATTATTGGAGCTATTTTAATACTTCTTTTAAGAAGAATTGTCTGCTTCTTGTAAATTTGTGACTCTAATGGACTTCAAAAGATGTTCTGGGCTAGTTAATAATGTCAGAAGATTATGTATTTTTGTTGACCACAGAGGGGCTGAAACTGGAACCAAAGGGGGGTTACATGTCTTGCTTGGGGGCATTTCTACTCTAGCTTGAAATGGTGTGAATGTCCTTTCGGATTCACGAACATTTCTCTCTTTTTTTAAGCCAAAGTGATGCCTTGCTTGCTCGCCTACATCCAAAACTAAAGCCGAATCCCACTTTTAAAATGATTTATGGTTAGACGAAGAGTTTAATTAAAACATATTTAAGGCTCTAACTTGTATTTGTGTGAGAATGTGAGTGCGGGCCTGTGATCTCAGCGCAGTGACAACCTGAACAAATATGCTGAGTTGATTCCTCGGAGATTACAAAAGGTTCCACGTCGTCTCCTGAAGCTCTGAAAGAGATGGGAGGGCACCGTGGAGGCCCCTGAATAAACAACCATTAAATTCTCCCTACGCCTCCATGAGGGAAACCTTTAGAGTTGGCGCCATGCTTTAGATAAACCAAAACACCAAAAGACTGAAGCAGAATTAAAAGTAAAACAGTTTCAATAAGGAGGCCTATTTTACCTTGACTTTTAATCTTTTATGATCGGAAAAAAGAGGCAGATTAGCGGACAGGCAGATAAAGCGAGGAAGATGTGTGGAGGGAGAGGAGAGGGGGATGAAGGAGACGAAGGAGAAGATGAAAGCTTTGTTGTGCTGATGCCTAATGAGCTGGAAAACACAATTGAACTTTTCTGACTGTGGAAATTGCTGTGAGGGCATCGTAAATTAGCGCCAGTGTGGGAGCTAGCGTGCTGACAGAGAAGAGGCCTTTTGTGTGTTTGAAGGCTTCTTCACAGGCTGCAGATGCTGAGATCCCCACAGCGGTGTCAGAGTTTGATTCTGTTGCACGATAAGCGAGTTTGGAGTTTATTTTGAACACTGGAAAAAGAACAGTTTTGCAACATTTATTTGCACGCTAATTCGCAGAAGTTTTTTTTAAACATATCAATATCTCACCTTTTGATCTGTGGATTTTTTTAGACTCTACCCAACACACACAAGGCTTCCACCAAGAAAACCGGCTCAAAATGGAAGTTTTTCTGCCTCCATACCACACGTTTGCACGTATATAGGAGTGTTTTGGCTGGGCCCCTGAAAGGACCAGTTAGGACCCTCTCCATCAGTGTGTAGGAAATTCAGGTGTTCTTGAATTTGATGTGCACACCCCATGTATTGTCTGTAGTCCTGTAGGTGCCTGGCCTGGTTTAAATGTGGCCTGTGGCTCCTTCACCTCATGTCATGCCTCACTCTCTCCCCAACTGTGAACTAAATCTACTGTCCTGTCACTTAAAAGCAGCCATAAAAAGTCTAACAAATAAAATATGCTGAAAAAAGACAAGTTCAAGCTCACATATTGCTGTTACATCTATAAGCAATAGTTCCATGATAAAGTTACCATATAATATGATTCCTTGACCCTGAAAACCCACACCTAGCACTCAGAATCATGTTGATATCATTATTACTTAGACAGTTATTGAGCACAAATGATTGTTCACTAATGACGGTTATTTTGATCACCACCAAAATCTAATCCTTTTTAAGTCGGGCCATTACCAACATCTCCTAAAAATTTTAAACAAAATCCTTCCAGTAGTTTTTGTGTAATCTTGCTAATAAACAAACAAACAAACAAACAAACACACATAAGCTGACAAAAACATAACCTCCTTGGTGGAAGTAAACATACATCCTAAACAGTGTTAATTGTGTTAGCACTTTTTAATTTAGTTTTAGTCTTTTGCCTAAAATATACTTTAGTTTTAGTCAGAATTCAGTCATCTACATTGTTTTAATTTTAGTTTAGTTTAATGAAATTTCAAAACAATTTTAGTCGATGAAATCTACTGTAAGGTAAGTCGACTAACATATAAAGTATAAGTGTATAAGTGTAAGGCATTTTTTATGTTTCTTTGAATTTCTGAAGTCATGTTTTACACTTGGATCCTGCCACCACTAAGTTAAGGCAGTTGTGACTGGATGTCCTTCTTAACTCATCCACCCTTTCCACACAACCAAAGTAGCTGTGATTGATATATTCCTAATTTTTTATTACTTTCTACATGATGAAATGAGGTCTGATTGGATTTAGTCTCTGTCAAACATTTTGTTCTAGTTTTTATCTGTTGACAAAAATGTCAGTTAATTTAGTTTTAGTTTTAGTCCATGTGCACTTGTTTTGTTTTAGTTATAGTCTAGTTTTCGTCAGGGAAAAAAGGTTGTTGACGAAAACTATGACGAAAATTATTAGTTGACAAAATTAACACTGATCCTAAAGGTCCCTGCAAAATCAATTTTCTTTGCTTTTAATGTTGTTGAAGGGGCTAGCTGGGGAGAAGAAAATGACAACTTTCATTAAACTCTCAGCCCTGAGAGAAATGCTCTATACCTCTTTCAAGAAAACACCCCTGAAAATAGCTTGTTTTTTACTTCCTGGAGTTTATGATGTCACAGCTATACATCCTCCACCTACATGTGTTTCCTGCTCATCACAGGCAGCTGCCAAGAATGTGAAGGTCTGTAACCTCCCCTTCCCCCTTTCCATCAGACATCGTTTGGGCAGCCAATCAATGCAGAGCTCATTATCACAGCCTCCCCATCCTCTCAGACCTGAGAGTTTCCAGTGGGGAGGAAAAAAAGATCTGCATATGAGCCTCTACAGGTGAGATTTCTTTAAATTTTTTATTCAACTTAAATCAAATCTTTGCTTAATAGACACTCAAGACATGATGTAAACAGTCACACACCAGGACATGAGACCTTAGAAGGACAACCTGACACACCAGATGGACTGTTCTGTATATTTTACTCGTCCATCTGGGAAAAAGCCCATAGAAAGTGTTTGGGAATGGGCAGAAGAAGTGATTCGATCGTCAAACTCTTGTCAAAACCTTTTGGAAGGGGAGCAAGAGGAAGACTATGTCCAGGGTTAGGGAGACGTAAACAGTAGCCACGGCCACCATGCAACAAGTGCTCTTCGACTACAGAGGTGTAATCTTGTTTATTATTTTGACACCAGCACCTCTTGCCAGTGTGTTTTCAGGGTTATTTTCTTGTGTCCGTGATGTTTATTATTGTCTGTGCTACTGCTGCCAGAGAGCGGCTGAACTGCCTCCTCTTTCATCAAACAATGACAAAACTCCATCAGTCCGTCTAAAAGAAGAAGAGGGGTTTCAGACTCTCCTGATATTTAGTGAACTCTGAAGGGTGACTCTTCATTCTGGCTTTGCGGGCTTGGCACATGCCTTCTGTTACTAAGTGGCTTCATATTGAAAGGCTCTGCGGCGGCTTTTCTCTCTCCCACTGGGTGCCAGCCTCTCTGCCCTGGCAGCTGCTGGGCTTCAGAATAGACCCATAGTCTCCCCTCTGCAGGTGAGCTGCACAGCCAAAACAGGGCCCCTCAAAGGCCTTTTCAGAGCCTCAATAGGAAACTGACTCGGGGAGAGAGGAATGGGCACACAATGGCCGCCTTCTCTGGACACAGAGAAGATGGAGATGAGCTATTGGGGTGCAGCTTTAGTGTTACTTATAGCCATGTCGAGGAGAGGTGATGAGAGAAGAGAGGAGAGGATGAGAGCTCCCGTTAACTTTTTAAAGGCGTGGTGTTTTCTCCTCAGAGTTTTTTAAAGTTCAGGGGTGTCCTGCCGCCCTGCATCTTTGTTGTAATTGCTCTTCCTTTGAAACCTGACGAAACAAAATGCTTTTTCCACGTCCTGGGGTGATGGAGCTCCTATACACTCCTCCCCTCTGTCCTCCCCCTTCCCTCCACCATCCCAATCTGCTGGATCTGCCTTTCGCTCCGGCAAGAGTCTTCCCATGCAGCCAGGAAAGAATGCACCTCCCTCTGCTCCCTCTTACCTCCTTTTCATAGTTTGCCTTTTTAACTTTTATTAGCAACAGCTTTCACTGACTTTTGAAGACTTGGCAGTGGAAAGAGAGAGCGAGGGAGGGTTTGAGAGATGAAGAGAGGGAGTTCAAAAGTTCCAGGATATGGAGCAGGGAGGAAGGAAAAGAGTCTTAAACTATTAAACCATGGCAAAAATCGGGCAGCTACTGGTGCTGTAAAGACGGGCAGGGAGAGAAGTCCTGATGTAGCGGACTTTTTGATTTGTGCATAGGAGTCCTCTATCATCAGGAGGCACGTTAAACACAACTGAGGGTAAACACAACTGAAGCTGTTAGCATCTATCCTAATCTCTGTATGTATAGTCACTTCCTGCTTCCATCTTGCTTGTAGCTCCACCTCTTCCTGCTCTAGAGGACTCTGATTGGGCTGTGCCGCTTTGGGCCGAGCACAATTCTTGAAGGTTGGAGCTTGGCAATATGGATCAGCCTGACTACAGACTTTGAAGAGCCTGTCAACTTTGCTAGTTCAAAAATCAAGGAGGAACTGGATGCAGCTATTGCAAGGAGGCCAGGATTGGTCATCCTACCTCTGTTCTCTTCTGCAGAGATCGAGGAGCACCGATTCCTGACGCTCCTTTGCAGATTATTACCTAAATGTGCCCAGAGTCTGAACTGAATTGGGGAAACAAGCTTTTTGTTATGTTACTGGTTTCAGTCAAAGCTTTTAGCTCCATTTTACTCACTAGGCAGTGAGAATCTTTTGAGCGATGTCTGTGTTTTTACATTGTTACTGTCCTCAAAACTGTCGCACTTCTACTGTCAAATTGTTGAACTTTCCCAATATTTGTTGTTTGTAATTTATTGGCTTAATCTTTTCTTGAATTTGTATTTATTATGACATGTGCTGCTCATTTCTTGGTCAAGTTGCCCTTGTGAATGACACCTGTATCTCAATGGGACTTATCTGGTTAAATAAAGGTTAAAATATAAATAAAACTCGAAAAGCAGACCTCCACCAAGCAGCTCAGTTCCTATAGTGGCTTTTCCACAACTTCTTTAAAAAGATACAATTCTGGATCACCAGATCCAGAATAGTGCCGGGATCCGGACCAAACTCAGCACATACATGGAGGTTGTTATCTTGTATGAACACAACAAGTTTTGTGAACATCACTCAATATTTTGATTTTATATCAATTATTGAATTTCGTCAATGAGATTTCCTATTATAAAGTTTCATGTTTTTTGTGATGTCAACCTCAATCGAATCCAGATGAAATTTACCTTGATGATAGAGACATGAAACCCATATTATCCTGTAAAATTGGATGCGAATCCATTCAGAAATGGCAGAGATATTATTTTTTAATGTTAACTTATAGGATTTTCTGAAAATTGGGAGTTTTTTGCATCCAGACAAATATCCATATTGCCATTGAAATGTAATGGCTTCTTCCTTGGACTTAACGACACCTCATGTAAATCATGTAAATCCATATTGGAGTTTTGCATAATCTTGCTAACAGACAAAAAAACAAACAAACATACGCTGGGGAAAACATAACCTCCTTGGCGGAAGTAATGAAATAAATTGGTTTCGTGCAACATAAGATGATACTTTTGTAAATGAGTTTAATTATTTAATTATTATCACAGTTATTGTAGTAATTTTGATTTTTGTTAATAAATCCTTGCTTGCTCTCAATACAAAGTCTTACATTTCACGTGAGATCCTAAACTCTCGGCGTTCTGTGAGATTTTTCCGTCTTTAAGCCGTCTAATGTAATTACGTCGGGTATGAAGATGCTATCAGTCCTTGTCTCATTTTTCCTCTCTTTTCTCTAACTCTCCCTCCTCCTCTAATCAGTTCCACTCTGTTATTGCTGGCCCCGGGCTGTTTACCTCTTTGCTAAACTGCTTTCACAAGCATGAGATCTAACCTGCTCGAAATGTCAGTGAGACCCTTTAAGCCCCCCCACCCACTCGGGCCTGCAGTCACTGACCTCCCGGTGGTTGTTGCCATCATAACGGACTCACTGATCTAACGCTCCTCACACCTCCTTAAACCAAGAGTCTTTTCCCCCTCTGAAGTGAGACGACCACTTTCAAAAGGTTAAGTGGTGAATGGGGGGCTCTCATGGCGGCAGAGAGGGCTGTGTGGACTCTGACCGCAGCCCTGGAGGACATCTCTGAAATCCAGGACAGACAGTTCAACATAAGTTAAGACAGACATGCCCATGAGTGCACCATGCTTCATGTTCTATTTGCTCCGAGGTTTTGAGAAGAAAGAAGCATTTCCTGCAGTCGGAGCAGCTGGGAGTGATTTAGGGACATTAGTGAAATCCCATTCTGGCCGCGTCTTTCCTCGGGGATAAGTTCATACGGCTACGTAAACCAAGAATGTAGAAGTAACCGTCTTTAGTGAGGTTCATTTGTGTAGGTTTGTTTGGAGAGGACGCAGAGGGCTTCTTTATTGTGTTCTTTTAATTTGCAGAGAGCACTGTGACTTTTCAGATTAACCTCTCCTGGTCCTGGGACATTTTACCTTCTGCTGTCTGAAATAAATGATGTTTTCAGAATGATTCTCCTTTGCAAAGCAGCCACACAGATGGAAAAACAAACATGTCAAAAATACAGCTGGGTGTTTTACTGGCATTTTCTGTCACTGAGCGCTGATTAAAATGAATTACAACATCTATGTACCCTTTTTTTGCTTGTATGCCTCAATGATAAAAAACAAAAAAAATTTCAGTCCACTTCCTTCTTGATAGTCAAGGACATTCATGTATATGTCAATGTCAATGTCAGCTTTATTTATATAGCACTTTTAAACAGCCAGCAGCCTACCAAAGTGCTTTACAGTAGAAAAGGCAGACACAATAAAAACAGTAAAAACAATAAAACCAATAAGAGTAATTAAAAACCCAATAAAAGTAATAAAACAAAAACAATACAGTATAAATATGTTTAATAACCAGTAAAACCAATAAAAGCCCAATAAAAGAGGCTATACTCTGCCAAAGGCCAAGGTGAACAAGTGCGTCTTTGGCCTTGTTTTTTTAAAGTAGAGAGGCTATTTGCAGGATATATGAATAGAAAGATTTTTAACTTAATCTAGTTTTTAGCTGCTGTTTTTATGAGGAAGACACACAGAGAGTGTTTGGGAGAGAGTCGTTTCGATATAAATGTGCATCCCCTGTTTGGCATGTTTGAACATATATATGAACATAGCAATTGATCCCTGCTTTGGTACAGAAGAGGTGGTCCCGACTAGGGATGCAAAGGGTTGGAAAATTTCCAGAAACTTTCCCTGGGAAGTTTAGCTGCGAATTTTGTAAATATTCCAAATACAGAATTTTGGGGGAATTGATGAAAATGTATGAGAATTAACTGGAAATTGGGATAATTAAAAGAAATATGCCATTTTAAATATTTTTTTTCGTGTCATGCCTCACTTGTTGACCTACTTACAAGGACATCCGCGATGGCTTGCGCATGTGCTCTGCAGTTTAGTTTCATATGTATTTCATTAAAAAATTACATAAAGTGCTAATCTTAGTCTTAAAATAGATAAAGTCACATAACCCAGTTCAAAAACGACTCACAACAAGCACACAGCACCATTAAGAGTTGCTGAAGAGTTTACCTGATGACTGTAGGCAGAGGCAGGCTTACACTACCCATTAAATCCCAGTGTTTGAGCTAAGCTAATTAGCGGTGGGCGAGCTTTGCCTGTCTCTTCCTTGCTACTGCACTCACAGTTAAAAGAATGGTGTCTGTCTACTTGTCATGGACTCGGGAGTGAGGCAAGACACGAAAACAAAAAAATGTTGGCGTTTCCCTTTAAATGAATTGTATTATATCCAAACAAAGACCTAAACATTTTGTTTTGTCATCTGTAGACATCCATGCAAAACAATACAATGAAAAAAACAATAGATTTCAACAGATTTATTTGTTTCAAAAGTGTGTCCTCAACAGTCCAGGGTTAGAGAATCATCCGTGCATGTGATGGAGGGATGCACAGTGCATGGAGGGGGCCTGGCCTCAATACTCCTGCAGTAAGCAGTGTGTGCAGGTGAGAGAGATATTCTGAAGTATACTTGCATGAAATGTGGTTGTTTTAGTCAAGGTTATACTAAAATACATTTTCCTTAACTATATTTAATATCCCTGTTAGGAGCCAACAGTCAGTTTTGTAAAGTTGAGGTTTATCCCTGTTTAATCCCTTAATTTCCCATTTTTTCCCATCTAAAATTTCCAACTTAAAATTTCCCAGAATTTTTGCAACCCTAGTCTTGACTCCGTCCAATTGACCCCTGTTCATTAGCAGTGAGGACACACATACACATTATATATTAGTTTTTTTGTGTATAATAAACTGATATTTTGCTTTTCTATGAACAGATCCAGAAATAAAGTTGTTGAAAGCCATCTCTGTAAAAGACTGTACCTGATGAGGTTTTGAAATACTGTAAATAAAAATAGTTAAGCTCTTAGGAAAAACGGTAAACATCTCAAAAGTATACATCTTTCATTTTCTGCCTACAGTATCTCTGCTTTGCTTTTTATAAACATTATTCAAACTTGTCCAACATTTATAATCTCATCCCAGGAGACATAATGAATATAACAGCATGTAACTAATATTTTATCTGTTTAGCCTGTGCTATTTGAAGGACAAAGTAAACAATCAACTCATTTTTATTTAAGTTAATGTTGAAACACTGATAAGAACCTCGGACTTATTATTAGTTGTGTCCTGTAATGCACATTAGGCACAGAAGAAAACAGACAGCTGTAAGTTATTACCCATTGGTAATGGTGACTCCTCTCATTTCCATTTTCTCTCTCTGCACCCGCCTGTTGTCTGCTTTCTGCAGGTTTATAATTATGGTTTGAAAAGGTCGGAGCCAGACTGTCCGCGGGGCAAGACGTGGGAACAAAGCAGAGCCTGGAGGTCAGTGCAGAGGGCTCAGAGGGTGGAGGGCTTTCGAAACACTACAGAGACGGACGTGCAGTGACTTTCATATTGATCAAATGAAGGTGGAGTCATTTCAGAGATCTGACTCACATTCTCTGACTTTGCGGAGCACGGCTTTTAAAGGATTATACTGAGGTACAATAAAGCACTCAGTTGTCTGGCATGAATACACCGTAGTATTAGCTCAAAAAAGGCTGCATTACATGAAACAAGATCCCTATAATCCGATTACAATTTGTCATTTTCATGCTGCTGTTACTAAAAACAAAAGCACACAAAACACTGAGACATTCATGGCAGTATAAAAGTGGAAGAGAGGCAACTTTATTTATACATAAATAATACAAAGTGCTTTGCAGACTTGAAGCATGCAAGCTTTGAGAGCATTAAAAGACATGATATTAAAGCATCAAACATATGAAGGAGCAAAAAGACATTACAATAGACAGAAGAGACATCATATAATATAATACAGTGTCAACAGTTTCATAATTTATTTACGGCACATCGTCTGAAAGGGTTAAAATAAAAGGAAAGATACACTGTGGGTATTTCATAGATTAGTTAGGACAGTTTTGCTCCAGTACAAGAGGGCCTTCTGCGCTCAGCTAAGTTCGTTTATATATATATATATATATATATATATATATATATATATATATATATATATATATATATATATATATATATATATATATACATATATATATATATATTTGCAGTGAGGACACAATCGATCAAGCATCAGGGTGACAAGTTAACTCATCACACTGCTGTAGTAGAATACGCAGCAGCTATAGTAATAATATTTGCTTTACGACTACCAGGCCACCAGTTAATAAAAAAGAGTATTTACAGTCACTTTCTGTGCTTGGGCAAAACAAACCATGGAAATATCAACATCTCCACAGGACTCAACAACATCCACTGATGCAGTCGACATTGGCTTGTTTAGATTCACAGAATTTTGTCCAGCCCATTCAAGCAGGAGAATTTATCCTTTTTAAAGCTGCTCTCTTTTTTTCTGCATCACGGACAGTTTTCTGTTGACACGACTACAGTGTGACAGTGGAATAAGTTACCATGCTATCTGGTGTCCTCTATGGTAGCCTATGCTGCAGACAACACAGGTGTTAAAGCTCCTCTTCATGCTCAGAGTTCATTATTACTTTTTACATAAACTGTGTCACACTTTGATCAGGATTGCATAGGATGTTTAAGCGCAGCTATTAATCAGTGAATTGCTTTGTGGGTAGCTTCGCCCGTTAGCTTTCTTCCCATAATGCACAGCACAACACTGGCTGTGACTGGATTTGGGTACCTTTTAGTTTTTGTCGATTCTGGTTCCAGTTCTGGTTTTGCTTATTAGTTCCAGTTCTTTATGGTTCTGATTTCCATTTTCCACTTTTTTCCAGGGCAAAGTATGATGAATATTTTCAGAATAACATCTGCGGGCCATAATTGTTGGCCTGGTTAAGATCTTAATAATCTACAGAGATACTTTATTCCCCTCTACATATACCAATGAATACTCCCCTCATTATGAGGACATATTGACACTAATAATTATAAACCCAAACTGGTAATTAAGGACAAAAAAAACTACAAAACCAAATTCTTTATGTGGTGTTCATTATTGATTAACCCTAACCCTTAAAACAGCTTCAGATTCAAACTTGTTTCTAAAAGGACGACATGAAACCAGGTTCAAATGAAAATAATAATGTGGATATCCAGAAAATAAGTTGTGTAATTTGCAAACATAAATACTGACTGTGTCAAAGAGGTTTTCATCACTAAGTGGAGATCTGCAGGGTCTCTTTGCAGTAAATGGGGGTGAATGGGTTGTTCTCTGGACTTGTATCTAAAGAATATATTTGGAATATTTGTCTAGATGATTCATTTATCTTAACAGAAGAGTGAACGAGAGCTCAGCTGTGTTTTTTCACCTGTAGCACAGATGCTACCTGTTGCAGGGGGTATAGAGGCTCATGTGAATATGGGAGATCGAACACTGAATACAGAGTATTTCCTCCATTTGACACGCCTTGTCTGAATCAAACGTCTTTATTGCAGTAGCTGTTATTATCTTTTTAGTGAGTTTAAACAAACTTTCTGCTGCTGTGGTTTGCCATGATCCTCCCTCCCTTGAAACTTTCATACATGACATACTGCTACAGCAACATGTCCTTAAAGACACGAGGCTCACATGGTCGGTATCCTCACTGAGGTTTAATCATTAAAATAGATTTATGCACCTTTCAGGAACTGAACAGTGGAACCAAAACTCACGGCCTTTATCAATCCTCACAAGCCTAGCTGAGATACACTGACATAAGGCCATAAGGCGCACTTCAGGGTACTGCAGTGTAAACATGCAAAGATCCATAAATATATTTATATTTGTAGAGTTTTTTTCATCTGAATCGGAACAAAGCAGTCAAGGTTTAGGTGTAAAAAACATCTTAGACTTGTCCTTTTTTCATTTTGTTTGTTTAAATGGAGACACAATTCATCCCTCTTGTGTACAATGAATCCTTTTAGTTTCTCTCAGGTTGTTGTTTCCCATCATCCCCTGCGGGCAAGTTAAAGAAACTGACAACGCTGTACAAAGCATATTCTCTAAAGGAGGTCATTCGCAGGGAACATTTTTCGATCTTCAGAAAAATAAATCTGAAGCACCAGCAGCTCTCGTTGTTAATGCCAGGCCTACACATGGGAAAGCTCTTGCAGCAGCGCTCCAATTAGTTGTGGATGCATAAAACAGACCAAAGATTAAGTAATCATTTAATTAAAGCAGATGAGTTTGACATTCTTTGTCACCAGAGAGTCTGTAATTAACATTATACTGCTTAGCAAAGAAACCAATGGTATCTGAAATATGGAGATTCACACAAAGACGGCATAAATTACAATAACTGTGATACAAATGATCTTTTATTAATCATTTCTATTGTCATATTGTTATTGCCTCCACAAGGCAGCCTGAGTAAGAGAGCTGCTTTATAAAGAAGCCACATCCTCGACCCAAACCTCATTATATGGGAAAAACAAACAAACAGAAACTGATTTAAAAGTTTTAATGCGAACATGACTGCAGAGATGGAGCACATGTTTCTTTAATAAGGATGAAAGCGCTGCTCTCTTGTAACTGGATCTCTCTGTAGCAGGCAGCTCTCCATCAAAAAAACAGCAGGATGCTCTCCTGAAGCCGGGAGCATCAGGACTGATGGGACTGTGACATGCAAACACACAGAAACACAATTCAGAGCGTGACTGCGAGGCTTTCTGAGGTTTAGAAATCAGAGTGAAGAACATCTGTAACACCTGTACTCACTGTTCACCGCCTGTAGGAGTGTCGGCATTGATAGAGTTTTATAGGACGTCCTCCCTGCTGGGCGCGTGAGCTGTGGTGAATTCAGAGGCACTCCGGGTCAGAGGTTAGAGGTCAGGGGTAGTCCAGCTGGCAGCCAGGGCCGCGGCGGTCTCCAGTGAAGAGGCATTCAGGGGCCCAAACAGCAGGGGGAGAGGACGACAAAGTGGTTTCTTTTTTTTTTGTTTGCTTGATGTACTCCACCCTCGAGGCAGTCCTCCACCCTCATAAGAGTCAGATGTTAGGAAACCGTATACAGAGGTCTTCAACTCTTCCAGTCCTGGAGTCAAGTTTTTGACATCAGGGGATCATAAGCTCAATTATATTTGAGTTACTAAGAGTTCCTCTGTGTTTTTTGCTAACTTAAAGGGATCATTCAGTTTTTTTGAAGTGGGGTTGTATGAGCTCCATATGACCACGAAGTACATTAGATGCAGTAGAAAGTTCTCTCCTCTCCCTCAGTAAGCCACAATTTTTAAAAGTTTGTGACGCAGAACCAGCCGCAAACAGGGAAGTATCGTACCAAGTGCAATGGGTATTTTCTACACCTACAAGAACTCCCATCAAAAAATAATCCCACAGTTTTAGAGTACGCTACCTAGAATTTCACTGAGTGTACTGACCCATCATGACTTCATTAAGGTATTTAGGTATCAAGGTATCAAGCAGGAAGACCTATATATTCATTCAGTCAACTGCCTTCCTGCACAGGTGATTCAAGTCATTAACCGATAGGGGGCATACACTCACTTAAAGGGATAGTTCAGTTTTTTTGAAGTAGGGTTGTATGAGCTTCATATGATGAACGTTATTTTCTTGAAAAGTTAATGCACTCAAAAAAATTTCTAGGTAGCGTACTCTTAAACTGTGGTATTATTTTGTAGGCGGAGAAATACCCATTGTATTTGGTACAATACTTCCCTGTTGGCGGCTGGTTCGGCGTCACAAACTTTTACAAATTGTGGCTTAAGAAGGGAGAGGAAGAACTTTCTACTGCATCTAATGTACTTACTTAGTGGCCATATGGAGCTCATACAACGCCCACTTCAAAATCTGAACTATCCCTTTAAGCACTGAGCCAACCAGATTCTGCCACCACCCATCTGGCCAATCATCCTGCTGCTGTCATGTTTTTAAATTGTGTCTCTTTGCTCCCCGACAGTCAGTGTGGTGCTGTCGTACTGTGTCATCTCAGCAGCCCTCCTCCACCCCCAGCACCTCTAGGCATCTCTTCAGGGACCAGGTCCAAATCCTCAGAATTCTGGCCCCTCACCTCATCCTGCAGGCGTCAGTCCATCGCATCAGGGTCCCAGCAAGCTGCTCAGAAGTCTACTACTCATCTTACACTGTATTCCTCACCAACACTAGAGTCTAGACTCATAGGGGGGCATCCTATCTTGCATTCACCCTCAGTACCCCTGACGTCTAATCACCAAAGAGATTCTAACCACAAAGACTTTGCACATTTTCAGCCATAAAAACGTTTATATTAAATAATTGTTCACTCAAATTTGGTCTCTCCTGATTGAAATTAGAGTTTTTATATCATAAGTGACCATTTGTGGACAAGAGAATTAGGCTAATGAGTAGTTTGGGGTTTGTTTGCTTGGCATATACTTGCTGTTATCTCAGTGAATACATGGTGAAGGAGACTCAGAGGAGATAAGTCAACACAGCAGCAGGAACATGACATTTCTTAAGACAAGCTGATAAACCAAGTCCAAAACATTTCTTACATTCCTTGTTGCTGCAGAGGCTTCTTATAAAGATGTTGTTCTATTTTATAAAGCTAAGCTTCATCTCCAAGCTCCTACCCTTATAAAAAAAAAAAAAAAAAAAAACTTATAGCCTCTCTGCTGCATCTTAAAGGCTTCGGTGATGCTTATGAACTCGTCCTCAAACTTTCGCTTTGACATCTTTAACAGTCTGAAAGAGTCTGAAGAGTCACTCAGATTCACGTGCCGCTCTCTCTCATCACACTGTGGAGTCAGAGGTCACATGCAAAGTCAATAATGATAAGAGAGGGGCCAGGACTGGCCACTCCTCACAGTCATTTTAGTGATTTTAGTCTGCAACCCAGTAAGACCAAGAACTAAGGAGAGGCTGGTATAGAGGGTGTGATCAATTTGGCAGCAATCTGACAAAATTCTGCATGTTTGTGTAGAGTGTAACAACTGTGAAGTGATCAGAAAAGAACTTTGTGTCTCTCTGAACTATGCTTTGACTGTTACAATGGTCTTCCCCTTCTTCCTCTTCCTCTTCTGTTTCTCTTTCTTTGTGCATGGCAGCTTTGCGTTGAAAATATGAGAGTGAATCTGTTCTTTCTTTTGTGGTTTTGGTACTTTACTCTTCAATGTATCGTTTTAATCAAGCGGCATTATAAAGTATCCAAGCATTAAAAAATCAAGTTAATCTTTTCCATGACTGGCACCTATTTTCTAACCTGACACACCGGATGGACTGTTCAATATATTTCACTAATACTAATACTTCTCTCAGTCTAGGAGCATTATTTCATAAAAGGAAGAGTTTGGAGTATCAGTGATCCTTAGTTTTGTTTTGTTTTTTCTCTGACCCTTGTCTAATAGCTGTTGCTGGGCTTCTTCCAATTAGACAAACTTTTACCCAGGGCCAAGAGTTTTCAGTGCATGAATTACTCATTCGACCCTAGTTGATATGGTAGGGTATCCTGGCACACCAGGACTGTTCAATATGTTTTACCAGTCCATCTGGGAAAGAGCCCATAGAAAGTGTTTGGGGAGGGCAGAACCTTTCAGAAGAATATCCAACAGGTGATTGGACGATCGTTGCGTGAATCAACATTTATTATGGGCCAATCAGATAATGCAGTAGGCAGGCGCTTCTGCCACTTTGTTACACAAACTTGGGTAAAACATGTCAGAAGTAGAGTGAAATATCTTCACTATAGAGAGGTTTGTAGTGTTATTTTTCATTTGACAACCAGATTTGGTCAAAATCTAATAAAACTGCTACTGAGGCTGTTAGCATCTATGCTAATCCCTGTAAGTGCAGTCACTTCCTGCTGTCATCTCACTCATCTCTCTCACCTCTTCTGCTCCAAAAGACTCTGACTGGGCCATCCCGCACAAATGTTGTAGATGATTACAGACATGGAATCAGGCGCTTCCAGTTTCTGTGCAAGGTTACCTAATTTCAGCCTCAGAGGTTTTAAACACATGTGGCTCTCAGCCCCAAATGATGAAGAAACATTAAACTTGTCATCCAGCAAACACATCAGCACAGGATGTCTTTCTCAGAACAAGTCTTGGCTCACTGAATGATCCAAAAACATCTTAAAATCATCGTTCAGAGTTCTGGCTTCATTGGGTGCCCACAGTCAGTAACATAAATGAAACTACTGCGAGGCCTGTCTGCAGGTCCCTCTTTTCTCCTGTAGAGGGCGTATTGCTTATTTTATTAGCCACATGGGCAAAGTACTGGCATGATGTGTGTTTCATTTTATGGACTTTTCCAAAACATTAGTTCTCCTCAAGTGGAAAATGTGTTTAATGAGCAGCGTCCAAAACACAGTAAATAGCCATTAAAGTCAGTCTAACAGCTCCCACATGTTTACTGAGTTTATGAGGGGTGTGATTGAGCGAGGATGAGGGCGTAAAGTTTATGTGGAAGAGTGTGTGTATGTTTGAGGTGAGAGAGCGAGGGACCACTTGAAGCCTTTGTCTCATTTTGGTACTACAGTGTGATGTTTCTGATGGAAACAAACACAGTGAGGGACAGAAAGGTCGACCATATTCCTCTGTGTCTCCTCTACAAACAGACAAAAGGTTTCCAAGTCCTCTGTCATCGCTTACATAACAGAGAGAGGAAAGTTCCTCTTCTGTCTGTCTCCTGAGTAACTGTTCAAATCCTCCCCTGGTCTGCCTCGACTGTCATCAGAGCTCTTATTGAAAACCATCTCCAGCATTATAACTCAGTGGAGCCAGATAGTGATGTGAACTCAGGTCCCAGACTGAGTCTGATGGAAAATGGTCAATAGACTCGAGCTTATGTAGCACTTAAAGCAGCTTCACATCACAGGCCACATCTACCCATTCACACCCATTCACTCTCACTGATGGTTTAGAGTTTCAGTGCTAGTTATCCACAGGGGTGGACCCTAGCGAAGTAGATTTACTTGAGTATTATTTTATTTTGGAAACTTATGACTTTTACTCCCCTACATTTGAAAGAAAAATATTGTACTTCTAACTCCACTACATTTCGATAAATGGTTTTTACTTGTTATTTTAAAGACAGCTGATGAAAATTTCTTTTCTCTTATGAAATGCAATCTGCGTGTGATTTGTTCAAGTGGTGATGCCGTACCTGTACCTCAGATCAAGCAGGTAAATGCTAAGCTAATGTTGCTCAGATATCGGTTCGTCTTGGCAGTAATGATGGCTACGGCAGATACAGACGACGCTTCTACACCAGAGCACCCATGGCATGTGTACCCAGTGTAGCTTTCAACATTGTCTATTTTCTCTTAACGTTGACCTGTGTGGGGTCAAAGTTTATGTTGGTGCACTGATGCCACATTTCTGTTAGCACTCTTGCCAGCCAGAGCCCCCTACAGAGTCACTTGTTGAAAAAAGAAATCACAAAAGTGTGGATGTTGTACTATCAGATAGGTTTATTAAATATTAAAAATAAATTCAAGAATACTGTTCTCATAATAATTACAAAGGATAATTATTGTCAGGAATCATTGCATGTAAAAAAAAATAGCATACAGTGTCATCTGCAGCCTATCAAAAGCATATTTATTATTTTAAGATAAATGATAAAATTAATCTTACCATAATCTCGATTTTAACACAAACTTTTTTGCTTTTAAATAAGCTCTAATTTTTCGGGTGTGTATTATACACAAGTACAAGCAATATACTTAAAATATTTAGTCTCGCCAACATCGGGATTGCAACACATCTGATACAAAAAGCTGAAATATTCTCTTTCTCTGCGAAACATTCCAGCCAAACTTGCGTAATTCTTATTAAACTGACTGTTAAACTGTTCTTATCAAATATTTTGGATCTTAATTAGTTTAACTTTGTGTAATCATCGTTTAATTCTCAAGTGTCACCACTCACTGGCAGACACAGGGCACTGCCATCTTGTGAGCAAGGACTGAGCATGCTCGGCCAGAAATCGAGTAATTGCGCATGCGTGAAGCAAAAGGTCTTTCCGCATCCATTTGAGAGAGAAGAGCGTGCAATTGTTGTGAAAATACTGAAATTTCACTGATTAAAACGTTGAATAAAGGTAATGTTTGAGTTGTCTGAGAGAGTAAGGTTTGGGCAAAATTTGGGTGCGTGTTATATTCGAGTAACGTGTTTTTCAGGCAAAAATTGGGAAAACATGGGGTGAGTGTAATAATCAAGTGCGTGTTAAAATCGTGAAATTGAGGTACTCAAAAACTCCAAATCCAAAAAGTAGCCCTCTGTAATACTGCTCATAAAGGAGTAAAAGGTTGGTGAGCCCTGGAGTGCACTATCAGACTGCGCCACCAACGGCCCGATCACTGATCACTGCCATCATTCAACATCCCACCTCTCCATTTAGTGTTTCACATACTTACACGATTATTCGGTTGATTATTCTCCCCTTTTATAATACCAGTTGGTATTGTATTTATATAATTGGAAAGCCTGATTAATCACCTTTACAACGATGTACATCTTGTAGGGATCGTGCTTTCATGGAAAGAGCAACACAGCTGAATGTGTTGCTCACGTTCCAGCCTTTAACACTGGACCGAACTAAAGACGTGACCATAAAAATGAGGCACATATTGACTGTGATGTGACTACATTGTTGCATCTCTGCTCCCTGCTATTTAAACTAACATTAGAGTATTTATAAAATGTTATGGTGTCATTTCTCTCTTTAGAAATCTGTGCTGTTAACACTTAAAAAGTAAAACTGTCATCTGTGAGTGACCTGCTTCTCTCATAACTGAGCAGGTAACATCTGCAAAAGACACATAAAAGCAGCATGTTTAGCATCTTTGATTCTCGAATGCTCTTCTTTAAACACTGCACATCCAGATGGTTGTTAGCTCTACAAATGCTCGACTTAATCAGGTTTGATTAAGTTTTATTTGTCATTATCTCCGCCAAGGAGATTATGTTTTTGCCGGTGTATGTTTCTTTGTTTCTTTGTTTGCAAGATTACACAAAAACTAATGGAAGGATTTTGCTGAAATTTTCAGGAGATGTTGGTAATGGTCCAACTTAAAAATGATTAGATTTCGGTGGTGATCCAGATAACTGCCATTAGCAAACAATAGTTTTTGCTCATTAACTGGCTAACTATTAATCATATCAACATGATTCTGAGTGTTAGGTGTGGGTTTTCAGGGTCAATGAATCATATTATGATGGTAACTTTATCATGTAACTATTGCTTTTAGATGTAACAGCAATATGTGAGCTACCTTGGTGGAGATTTGCGCTCTCTGAGTGCTTTCTAGGTCCAGTCTGCAATTACATGAGAAAAGAACAAAACTAGTTACTGAAGTCCCAGTATCAGCCATATAGAAACATAAAAGCAATAAATAGGTACTAAGCAGCACAGCATAAAAAATAAAAAAAATAAAAATAAGATACAAAATAATGATATTTACAACATTACCATAATCTCAGGCTAATTTAATCTAAATAAAATCTTAATAAAAATAAGGATCCAGGCCTCTGTCTTGATTTGACGATCACATTGGTACTGAAGTATCCAAACTCCAGTTTATGTGCAGTTATTAATATGAGGAAGATAAAATTAAACATCTCCAGTGACCAAACTGAGTCCTTTATGTCAGTGTTTTGCAGCTGTCTCCCTAACTCTCTCTGCGGCTGCTTCATTGCTCCGACAGCTCTCCTGTTCAACCAAACCATCGTCACAACATTTCATGTTCGCCTTGGCGCTTCCACGGAGGTCCTTCCCCTCAGCCCTGTAATTCACGCAGTTAAACTCCTCACTGAGATGTCTAATGTGTATTTAATGGATGTTGGTGGAGCAACAATTACGTTAATTGTACATCATTGAGTTAATTTTAGTTATTAAGAAAACCCCAGCTTTCCTAAATGTTGTGAGTGTGGGGGATATGACGGAAGAAAACGAGTGAAGACAGACGGGTGGTTAGCCTCAAATACAGGCCTGCACTCCGGGACAACCTTTATGGGATTTACTGATAGTAATGACGGGGATGAGGAGAGTTAGGTGCTGATGATTGTTTTAGAGTCTTTCATATGATGAGTACAATATGTTCATTATCAGGTTTCAAACAGCCATAGAGTTTGTGTAGAGGTTTACCATGGAGTCTGATGTCTCCAGCTGATTGTCGTCTGTTAAAGATTCTGTTTTCCATTTGTTCCTGTGCCAGGAGTCTTGACTAAGATGCCACTTTAAGTCAAGTGGGAACATGACGACTGCAATTCTCTCAGTCTTTACTTTAATGAGCTGTTGTTGGTTTTGGGGAAGAGCCAGGACATCAGGTCCTACACTTGATGTAACAATAAAGTGCTCACCAGTTAGAAAAAAATATTAACCTACTTCCAGTGACAAAAAAATCCATCAGTAATTAACCCTTTGATGGCTCTATCACTTGGTCTGTTGACCCACCAATCAAAGAGTCACAGCAGCTGGACCTGCCTGATTTCATTTCTATAACTAGAAAGCACTCGGAGAGCGCAAACCTCCGCCAAGGTAGCTCACATATTGCTGTTACATCTATAAGCAATAGTTCCATGATAAAGTTACCATCATAATTTCTTAACTCTGAAAGTCCACACCTATAGCACTAGGAATCATGTTGATATTATTAGTTAGACAGTTGTTGAGCAAAAACAATTGTTTGATAATGGCGGTTATCTGGATCACCACCAAAGTCTAATCATTTTTAAGTTGGGCCATTACAAACATCTCCTGAAATCTCCTGAAAATCCGTCCATTAGTTTTTACGTAATCTTGCTAACAAAGAAACAAACAAACAAAAATATGTCGGCAAAAACATAGCCCCTTTGGTGGAGGTAATCAGGCAGGTCCATCTTGCTAAGCTCCAATCTACAACGATTGTGAGCAGCCCTAAGTGGGACGTCCCAGTCAGAGTCCTTCAGAGCAGGAACAGGAACAAGCTACAGGCTAGACGACTGCAGGAAGTCACTGTTCATACAGAGATTAGCATGGATGCTACCAGCTTCATTAGCAGTTTTATCAGATCTTGACTGCATTTCTTTATTAAATGAAAGACAAATAATAACACTACAAAACTTCTCTATAGTAAGGATATTTCTGCTCCACTTGTGACATGTTTTGATTAGAGTTTGTTTTACAAAGTGATGCACAGTAGCTCCCGCCTTTCGCATTATCCAATTAGCCTTATAATAAATGTTGATTGACAGAACGATCGTCCAATCACCTGCTGGATATGCTTCTCAAAGGTTCTGCCCTCCTCAAACACTTGTTATGGGCTCTTTCCCAGATGAACTAATGAAATATATTGAACGGTCCATCTGATGTGGCAGGATACCCTAACATATCAACTAGGGTTGAATGAGTAATTCATGCACTTGATCATGCACTGAAAGCTCTTGGCCCTGGAGAAAGTTTGTCTAATTGGAAGAAGCCCAGCAACAGCTGCTGTTAGACGAGGGTCAGAGAAAAAAACTGATACTCAGAACTCTTCCTTTAATGAAATAATGCTCCTAGACTGAGAGAAATATGCAAAGTTGCAGTCAGATCATTCCTTTTAGAATTTGAATGCAGTCAAATATTCATTTCGTGGTTTTCCATATGAATTATTGGAGGCTTCAACATTTCAAGCATGTTTTCACTGCAAATTTACGTTCATAAATCACAACTAACTGCTGTATTTAAATACTTACAGACAGGCAATTCATTCTTGGCTCACCCCGAGCATTTTGTGCAATAACATTGTGTGACTGCGCTTGTGTTTGGCAGTAATCATGCTTGTTGACAACTCACATATGTTCTCCTCTGCATTGACGGCCTTACATTCTCTATAAGGCTAGTCACTGACATGAGCAATGCCTGTTCACAGACCACACAGCACACAAAGCGGGATAGGAACAGAAGTGTGACGGGAAGAGGGGAACATATTTACTGGAGCAGCTGGAAGATCACACTAAACCTCTGATGGAACGATCTGTTCTCACCACACATAAAAACTAAATCATCCTCACATCACCTGCAGCAAATTTGAGGCTGAGGGGGAGTCTGAGGCTTTTGTAGGAATATTCCTCTAAAAACTTTCTGTGCTTCAAGGCTTCATAATGTTAGTGTATTAACTTCTTCAACAGCAAAAACTAATATATATCATCCAGATAAGATATGGTGTCTTAATAATGAATGCGTGGTTTCAATGCATGTCCGAGATGGATTTTCATGTCCATAATGTAATTTTATGCCTCTGTGCTGACAATAATCAGGCTGGAGGCATTTTGTTTTTAGGTTGTCTGGCTGTTATCATGGACACAATGTCTCAAAATCACTTGATGATACTTTTCCCAAATTTATCACAACTCTCCAGACCCAAGGGTGAACTGCTTAGATTTTTAAGCGATAGCTGAAAGGTCAAGATCATTGGGAGCTTGTGTTTATTCCTTATTGTGAGCGTAGTTTATCAAGATCCTTTGAAAGATTTCCCTCAAACAGAATGACTCAAGGATCAACTAATCACATTTTTCTTTGAGTCATAACCGTTTAGCTTCATGTTCTTCATGACTGTGTGTGCAGTAACAACAAAGAGACAGGCAGAGCTCGCCCAATGCCAATTAGCTTAGCTCAAACACTGGAAATCAATGGGTAGCGTTAGCCCGCCTCTGCCTACAGTCATCAGATAGCTCTCCTAGCTCTTAGCTCTTTCTGTTATGTTAATTAGACCAAAACATGTAATTGCTTCTGCCAGCCCAGGATCGAATCCAGCCTGTGGCCAGCTTGTAGTGTCCTCCCCCTACTCTTTCACAAGCCTTTCCACGGTCTCTCTCTCCTTTGAACAACGGTGCAAAATGTCCAAAAAATAATCTTCAAAAAAAGAAAAATACGGCCGCCATTGTGTAGTTAAGGAAAAAATTGCCCCCTTGTACAAATGTAGTTGAGGACCCCTGCTCTTAAGATAGGTAGGCAGAATATGTTTTCCATGTTTAATCTAAATGTGCTTTGATTGTTGATTACTGAATGGTAGTTTATGAGAGGACACCATTTACACAAGAGCTAACGAACAGTGTACAATGCTCCTGTTTGATTCCCATTTCACTCTGAAAAACAACTGTTTCTAACCTTTCCACTACTGCTTTTAAACTCCCCGACACTTCATCACCTAAGTTGAGTGACTGAGACAAAATTATGTCTAATGGAGGGCAGCTCATTTGCTGCCTAAACCACAGTGAAGCATGTTTTCCTGTAAGTATGTGGGACCATCTGAAGTTCAGGGAGGAGAGCTTTGTGGTTAATCTGTGGTTGAAGCTGCTCGGCCTCTTGAGCTTCACATGAAAGATGTTTTCACTGATGTGTTCAGAGCACAGGGGGTGGATTGGTAAAAGTATAGGCACACTTGATCCATCAAACCTCGCTCTCAAGGTCCTGAAACAGTGAGCCCATGTTTCCCAAGGTTGTGGTTTATTTGGTACAGACGCAGCATTTCTATAATTGCTCCTATACAACTGCTTCAGTGTCAGTTCAACAGCCAGTGTTTGTAACAGCAGTGTTTTTTTATGTTGTCTAGAAAATTATTTTAAGAAATAGAGTTATTAAAATGACATTGCCATGTAACAACTTAGCTAAGTCATGGCTAAATTACAGCTAAGTCACAGTTGAATCACTGTTCATTTTCAGCTAACTTAAGGCTAAGTTTCAGCTAAGTTAGGGCTTAATAACAGATGAGAAATGGCTGAGTTAAAGTTAAGTTTAAGCTCAGTCACAGTTGAATAATGGCCAAGCTACAGCTTACTTATGACTGAGTTATAGCTTAATTAGTGGCTGATTACAGATATGCTACACCAAAGTTATGGCTGAGTTAAATCTGAGTAATGGCTGCAACAATGGCTGTAATGGAGTAACAGCTTTGTGATAGGTTATTGCAGTTATTGTTAGTGAACATTAGCTTGCTTACTGTTATGCTATTTGTCCAAATTCGGCCTCTTGGTTTACTTGCCTGGCTTGGTCCTTCTTTGGCTCGTGTGGCTTTAACACTACAAACCAAAATCTGGTTCACTTTGAAGCAAACTGACACCCTTGTTTTCAGGTGGACCAGGGTTCAGTTCTTTGGTCTGTACCATTAAACTTGCACAGCAGCTAGATTCGCATGATTTAGTGTCTGTAATCAGACAGATCTATCTTGTCAAGCTCCAGTCTACAATGACTGTGCTCAGTCCAAAGCGGGATGGCCTAATCAGAGTCTTTTAGAGCAGAAAGAGGTGGAGCTACAAGTGAGATGACTGCAGGAAGTGACTGCTTGTACGGAGATTAGCATAGATGCTAACAGCTTCAGGAGCAGTTTTATCAGATCTTTATTAAAAGAGGAACAAAGCTTAACAGTGAAAGCACTTATCTATTAAAAGAATATTTTACCTTTCTATCAAGAAAGGTTTAAATTTTTGCCAACATGCCAATTTGTGCAAAATCATTCTAGTATCAAATCCAGACTATATCTTCCATACGCGATTGCTCTCTCTTCAGAAGTCTGAGAAGAAGAAAGCAGATCACTCTGTGACCTGGGAGTGGGGCTGGTCGAGGGGTAACTCTGGACTCGTACATATGGATCTGATAGAGAGGACAGATAACGGGCAGACGCCGTGGAGCCATCCCTTAAACAGAGCAGGAAGTGTGTGGCGTGTCTGTCTGCTCTGGTTCTACTGCACAGTGTGTGCTGAATCCTGTTGTTGTGAGACATTGTTCACCCGTATGTCGACTTAATGACTCTGCTGCTGTGTGATCAGAGGGGAGGCTGAGCTGGTTCACAGAGGCTGTGAGGGAACCAGAATTGAGAAGGAAAAGCAGTTTTACTGAACACGATAGGGCTGGGGAATAAATCAAGTTATTAAGATAAACCTAACTTGGACTGTTCAATATATATTAATCTATCTGGGAAAGAGCCCATAGAGAGTGTTTGGGAATGGGCAGAACCTTTCAAAAGCATATTCAGCAGGTTATTGGATGATTGCTCTGTCAGTCACATTCATTATGGGCCAATCAGGTGTTGTTGTGGGCGGGCACTACTGCTGTGGTGTGAAGGACAGAGCGTGAGCAACTTTGTAAAACAAACTGTTGGAAAAACATGTTGGAAGTGGAGAGGAAATAACTTTTCTACGGAGAAGTTTGCCGTGTTGTTATTTGTTCTTCATTTCATAAAGAAATTCTGTCCAGACCTGATAAATCTGCTTCTGATGCCAGAGGGTTGCTGGTCCGACTCTCTGGTCAGGTGAGGCCTTTCTGTGTGGAGTTTGCATGCTCTCCCTGTGCATGCATGGATTTCTCAAGGTATTCCAGTTTCCTCCCACAGACCAAGAATGCTTGTCAGGCTAATTCGTAACTCTAAATAAGTGTGTGTGTGTGTGTGTGTGTGTGTGTATGGTCATCTGGCTCTCTATGTCATCCTTGTGGTTGCCTGGTGATCAGTGATTTGCAAACTTTATTTGCTCACAGCATGTATAAATCATGAAAAGTAGCCTCTTAACACGTGTTACTGTACCTTTTCAGTCCGTTTATGTTTGTTTCTACTGTTTCTTCATTTATTTTTGCCTATTAAAATTTAATTGACAACCATATTACTCTTAATATTTATTTCATAAAGAATTTGTCCCATGTTCTGGTGTCCTTGACTGTTAACATCATGTCTTGGGTGTCTATTAATTAAGGTTCTTATTTAAGTTTAATAAAAAAAAGAAAAATTTCGCCTTTGCAGAGGATCAGATGCAGCCTTTTTTCCCTCCCCTTTGGTTATACACAGATCTGAGGGGGCAGGGCTACTGGAGGCTATGATAATGAGCTCTGTACATTGGCTGATGTGGGCAAACAGCCTACAGTGGCTCGATGCAGTTCAAGAAGATGAAAACAGCTTCAAGAACAGAGAAAATTCAATGACAGAAACAGAACCAAAGGTCAGAATAAAATGAAAACATGATGCAAGAATTCAAAACAAATGCATGAACAGCAAATGTGTTTCAAGTTAGAAACTAAACAAAGCCAAAAACAATCCAAACTCTGCAAGAGCAGAAACACAGCAGAACCAAACACAAAAACAGATGTGCTCCAGGCCTGTAGGGGGCGCTGTGGCAGGGAGAGCATGTGGGAGAGACAGACAAGAGAACAGCTGATCGGTCGTTGGTGTTTGAAGCAGGCAGGCAGGCATGACTTGGACTGGACTGTTGTTGAGCTTGGTTCTGCTGTGTGTCTTTTCTTGCAGGTGTTTTCTGGGTTTGGATTTTTTTGGCCTTTGTTTCAGTTCTAACTTGCAGCATGTTTGGTGTTAATATATTTGATTTTTATTCTCGCAGCTTGTTATTTTATTTGCACTGTGTTGCCATTTTATTCTGACCTTTGGTTGCGTTTTTGTTCTTGAATCTTTTCTGTTCTTGAAGCGTTTTTCATCTCATGAAATGGCATTAAGTTTATGTAGACCATTGTTTGCCTACATAAGAGAGGATATGAAAAACTGTCCAATTGTGGGTGTCAAGTATTTTATTTCTATGGTATCAAACATGTTTTAATATTAAAAAAATCAGAATCATGTAGAAGTTCATGACTGAGGTACAGAGAGAACAGCTTGTTCTGCCGAAGAATGAAAATGTTGTGTTTTATCCACACAAATAACTCACATTAAATGAGTTTTTGTACAAAAACATGTATTTGTCTGTTTGTCAGGGACTGTTGGATCTGGAATCTCTTGATTCAGGATCACAGGCCAATCATCTGCCTCCAATCTGTTCTCATACAGTCAGTGTGTATGTGCAGATCATTAGTCACTTTAAATGACTGAAGCTGTTCACAGTCAGGGGTCTGTCTGCATCTGAAAGTTCAAAGTAAGCCAAGCATGGAGAGTAATTACTGTGTCATGGCATTTTTAATCACATACAAGAGCTGACTGAGAAACAACTTTATTGAAAAGTGAACGTACTAGAAGTAACTCAGAAGTTTGAGGTTAATATACTGAAAGCTTTCAGCCAAATGATCAGTCACTGGAGGGCACAAAGAGTGTGCACGCTGTCTTCACATAGTTCGTGGAGCTGCAACAAAAGCTCCCTTTTCTTTCTTTCTTTTCTTTCTTTCTTCATTTTTTAGGATCCCCATTAGCACCAGTTAATGCATCAAGTTCTTCTTGAGGTTCGGCATGCAAAAATGTATGCGCATTACACAAACAAGCAAATATTACCAAAAAACTAAAACAGTTCCTCTCAAAGATTTAACAGAATCCAGACAGAAGGGTAAATAAATAAATGGACCTTCATCAATTAAAATTATTTAATCACAACCACAATATCACAATCTACAAAAATTCATATCAGGCTTGATTTTATTGTATCCACAAAGTGAAGCAAATTCATCAAATTCATTAGAGGCTGATCATGAGAGTGTCTATGTGACATTTTGCCTGTGTGGATTTGATTGAACATATATATAAATACTGTCTATTCTGTACCACAGTTCAGGTAAAAATTATACAGTGCTCAGCAAAAATGAGTACACCCCTCCAGATTTGTCAGAAAACCCTTAGGTTCCTTTCCAAATCAACATTTTCTATGGCATACCATGCCACAAAATACTCCCCCAAATGTGGGCCATTGATTGCAAGAAAGATTTTTTAAGTTGCACACAAAAAAGTATTTTTCTCAATTTAAGATCAGGATGCAAAAATGAGTACAACCCAATCAAAGCTGTGGAAGCAATGCTAAATTTTAGTTATCATATTACCCTTATTTTAATCTTGTGTTAAAAAATCTTATGTTAAAGTCAGCTTTGTCAAGACTTTGGAAATTATTCTTTTGTTCATTTAGATATTGATTTATTCATTACTTTTAACAGAGAGTGTACTTATTTATGCTGGGCACTGTATAATTGTAGTTCCATGTACTACCCTATCTTATCACATTATCTAAGACTGAATGTAAAGATATTAAATTAAACTAAAGAGACATAGATTATCTTTTGTAGATGAGGCCGAAATCACTGAAACTGACACCATGATCATGCTTTACTGAATTATTTATTTTTGGATGTATAATGATCAAATTTGTTTATTCCGAGCCAGCTCGAGGAAAAGGGAAAACCCCGTCGAGGAGATTAGATGAGTCATAATCATATTATAAAATGTGAATCATCATCATAAAAAAGATCTCAGGCTCAGCTCTGGGGTCAAAGGTCATCATAACATCAAGATCAGTGATTGCTAATGAGGAACATTTGTGGCAGCAGACTGAGCTTTCAGATTTATACTAGTCAGATAAAGAGTGATACAGCCACACAGTACTGAACTCGCCTACGCTCACTTTTAAAACCCTGACAACTGATTGGACGTAGACGCTGATTTAACGTCAGCATGTTATTCAAAAGTCATTAACTCTCTTTAAATAGTAACTTTATCAAACACGAAACAACCTGCCTACAGCGTGGGCACATCACAGTTGTTGTTTTCAGAGGAGGCAAAGGTCAGAGAAATATAACCGCTTTAAAGACGAGACTTTGGCCCTTATTTCTCACAGCAGGTGAACCGAGGAGCGAGTCTGTCAGTGTTCAGAGAAGAAGGTTTATCTGAAGGTAGACACCATGTTCAGGTAAGAGAACTGTTTGTATTTCAGCTTTTTAACAGTGAATGTACATGTTTATGTCATGGCTTGTTTCTTTGCTGTGAGGTCACAATGGTAATCTCGAATCTTTTCATGAGCAGGTTTACTGTGATCGTCTGTGTTTCTCTGATTGTCTGCATCACTGCAAAGCCTCATAAACAACGGGTATGTCTATGCTTAACTCTTTGTAGCAACATTATATTTTGGACCCATACTTTTTAAATTTTGTATCAAGGGGAAAATGATCTATTTATATATGCAATTATTTACAAGAAACACAAGATACGTGTCCATATTTGGATCACGACCAAAATCTAATCACTGATTCTTTGCGCCATGATCAACATCCCCTGAAAATTGCATCAAAATCTGTTGAGAACTTTTTGAAATACAAGCAAGAATGTAGGAAACTGTCCTATCTTGCTCGGTTGTTAAGAAATCCTGAAAAAAAATTCCTTAATCCACATCCTGATTGAGATCACCACCAAAATCTACTCACTTCTGCCTTGTGCCATGATCAACATTCCCCGGAAATTTCATCAAAACTTTCTGAATTATGTTGCTCACAGACAAACAAACCTACATCTCCTTGACTGAGATGAACAATCAGTATTACTGGATTTCAAATCACAGACATAATGTTAGTAAAAACAAGAACAACATTAAATAATAAAGAGTTTATTCTTTACTGCTATTACAGTCTGACTCACAAGCATTAGCCAAAAGTGTGGACAAATAAATATAGCAAGTTTATACCTAGACGCAGTAAAACACTTTAAAAGTAAATGAAATATCTTACTTTTAGATGTAAGAAAAAAAATGTAAAGCTTGAAAGATTTCGTAATTATTGTAAGAAGGAATAAGCCTCAGTCTGCACAGTTTTATCAGGATAATGTTGATATAAGCAGATAATAGCTTAAATAGTTATCTCTACTGCAGATACAAACTGTCTGCTGATATATACATAATTTATCAGCTGAAGTCAGAGTGAACAGAGTTCTTTCAATGCTTCGCCCTGTGAGATAAAAAACAAAGTTTAAGGAGTTTTAAAGAGTTTGTATGATCACACCATTATTACCTCTAGGCAGAGGTTTTGTTGACTGAAAATTCTCAGTAACTAACCAAATTTTTTGATGAATTATGGAAAGTTTTGGAAAGAACTTGAAGACGGACTGGAAAAAGAGGGGCGATCCAGACCGAAGTTTTTAAAATACTTCATACTGAGAATGTGAATAGTCTTTAAACTCTAAGACTGCTCTTCACATGAGGGATTATGGTGAGTTGTTTAAGTATGTGAATGCTGCTATTTAAATGATGTTTTACTGTCATGAGAAAAAGAAAATTTAAAATGTTGAATACAAAAATGTCATGACAGAAAACTGATGACCTTGTTCGTCAAAATGATGGACAGCAAATAAGTCTGACGTAGCCTCTGATATCAGCCATGTATCTTGTATATTGACTATGATATCATAAGACTGTACAAACATACCCTGATGCTTCACCTTATGTGACAGTGTCCACATTTAAATATTAATCCAGTTTCATTTAGTACAGATCCAAACACTGTTTCCTTTGTATCACATCTACTTCTTACATAAGAGGACAGTCACAGAGAGTGAAGTAGATAATTCAGGTACAGGACAGACTCGGTGTTTTCCACAAAAATATGGCAGAGACTGTAGTTATGCTATTAGGGGTAGGAATTCAAAAGTATTTCCTTCTACCTACTCCTTATCGAGCGTATATAACTAGTTCATTTCTTTTTTTTCTATGTATGCGAATAGCATTTCTCTATTTTTATTTCTTTGCATACATGTTCAAAATAAATAAAAAATCAATTTAATTTAGCTGCTGCTTAAAACAGAGAGTAGACTGGTCAGCCAGTCAGGGCAGACTTTAATGTGACAGGAGCTCTAACAGAGCGTCTCAGAGTGGAAATAGAGGTGGATCAGGGGAACTTAATATATGAAAATGAGAACTTTTTTCAACTTTGCCAACTGTGGACATACTCCAGCAGTCAAATCAACTATATTATCCTGAGTTAAGGCAAAATAAGAACTCTTCATGACCTTCAGTGAAGAGGTTGTGGTTTTGCTAGCATTTGCTCATTTCTTTCTTGTTTTGTTCGTTAACAGGATAACTCAAAAACTTAGGAATGGATTTGGATCAAATTTTCAGGAAATGTTGGTCATGGTACAAGGAATGAGTGACTAGATTGTGGTGGTGACTCGAATCTGAAATGGATCCAAGAACTTTTTTTTAAGGATTAGTTGACAGTGCGAGTGGTGCAGTTCCCCACATTTCTCAACAGACTTTGATGACATTTTCAGGGATTGTTGGTTGCTTCACAAGACATAACTGGTTGCACTTTGGTGATGATCCAAATCCAGATCCTGGACTTTTTTAAAGGATTTGTTGACAGTGTGAGATTGGGCAGTTTTTCACATTTTTGGCAATAACTCATTCAACAGTGTTGGAAATAAACTGGCAGAAGTTTGTGCTCTCAGAGCACTTGTAGTTGCACATGTTTACAGATATTTCATCATAAATGTATGCATGACTTCATGCATACAATGATGCATTTTGGACCCGATACTAAAATGTCACCTTGATGTTAAAAACTAATGCATGTATGATTTAATTTATAGAGTCAAATGTTGTTGGTCTTCTTTACATCTGTATTTTAAACAGTCTGTCTTCATAGCATTTACAGGTCCTTCTGATGAGGAGGGAACTTGGTGTTCTTGACTTTATAAAAATTATGTGTACATATAAGTAGCTAAGCTAAAACAAGGCTGTATATATTTGCATATTGGATCAAAACTGTGAATCCTTGTCTTTTCTTTTGAACGTTTGTATTGTCGTGAGCTTGAAGTAGTGCTGCATTCACATCATTTTTCTGCTCTCTTTTCAGAATAAATTTACGGATGGAGTATTCCAGGACGTCGTTGTGTAAGCTGTCATTTCCTTCAAGTGAAATAAAAGTGACCTTCTCTTTGTCTGGAGGAAATTCAGACTGAGATTGCTCACATTTCCTTTATTTCAGGTCCTTAGATAAGGATGGAAAAATACCTTGGGGAGTGGAAGTGGAGCCCCCGGAGGACCTGCACGAGGCTCACTTTAACATCGACCCCAGCATGAAGATCTGGAAGAGCATGGCGGGCGAAGTCCTCCCTGCTGCTGAGAAGCAGAAGAAGTTTGTGAAGGCTGAGGAGGATCAAGACAAAGTCTACCACCCTGAATTTAAGGTGCACTTTGAGCAGGATTGGGATGCAATTTTCCCCAAAGAGAGGGAGGAGCAGGGTGAATATCTGGCTCCCCTCTCGGCTGAGGACAGAGCTGGTGTAAGAGTACGTCCACGATACTCTAAGGCAGAGGAGGACATGGACCACGTGTACCACAAAGACCCGTAGACAGTCCCATACAGCGGTGATCCTCAGGCTGCAGCGCTGCCTGATCTGCAGTACGAGAGGAAGCCCACTGAACCAGAAGAAGACATGAATCATATTTACCACAAGTAATCCTGAAAGTACAACATGTAGACCTTTAAAGATCTGTTAAATAAATTAGTGAATCATGTGCATCATTTAACTCCTTTAACTCTCATTCAAATGCTTCTTCTTAATTTAAAACACCGAAACACAGCCTTGAGTTTTCTGTCTTTTATAAGATTTATTTTGGGGGTTTTATCACAGAAACAATGTACTGTCATGAATACTTTGAACTTTTAAAAGAGTTCTGTATTTGCAAACAATTTTCCTTTTGTTTGGTGTTTTGCAATCGTGGAAATAATAGAGTGGTGCAGGTGCAATCGTGTTCATTGTGAACATCTCAGCAAACTAACTTACTTTTCACTTTTCAGAAATGCTTGCAGTTTGGTCCCCGGACATTTTTGTACTCCTAATTTGCAATTAATTACCAACTGTCAGTAAAAACACACAACAAGATTTTAGATTCAAAAGCAGGCAACATCAGATGCATTTTATTATCTCCCATGAGACATTAAACTCTCATGTATTTATATTATTTCACACATTTATCCAAAACCAGTATTATGAATCCCAAATACTTTGGGGCTTGAGAACCAGGAAGTGCTAAATGCTAACTGACTTCTGCGTTTTTGGACTCATTCCTGCACCACTCTGCTCTTGTACTTATAAAGACATTTTGCATGCTTGCAGAAACTAATTTGTGTTTGTGCAACTCTTGCAAGCAAACACAATCGCGGTCTGTAGAAGCGGTAAAAAAAAAAAATCACATAAGTTCGAAACCTGCATGGTCTGTTATTTGTGATAATCTGAACAAATGAACCAGATTTTCATGATTTTTTAAGCTGAAACATAAAAAAGTGAAAGCTATTATTAAGCTGATGAACTACAGCATGACTGTTCCACATAGAAGCAACTACAATATTTCCAATGTACAACATTTTGTTGTGACCTCTTCTATGAAGGTTTCCTCTTAATCAAATGACCTGTGCCTTTCATTGTAGCAGTAGTGCAAGAATAGTTGATTATTAAAATGATCAGAAATGCTTGCAGTTGGGTCCATGGCTATTTTTGTAGTCCTTATTAGCAGCCCATTAGCAACCGTCATGGAAAACACACAACACAGGTTTTGTATTAAAAAGCAGGCAACATCAGATGCATTTCATCATCTCCCTTTAAACATTAAAATCTCATGAGTGTGTTCACCACTGAACTCATTTCACACATTTATCCAAAACTGGTATTCTACATCCCAAATACTTTCAAGCTTGAGAACCAGGAAGTGCTAAACACTAACTCACTTATGGGTTTTTGGACTTATTCCTGCACCACTCCATACAGTAGCTTGTTCAAAAGCTTTTTACTTGTAGAAAAATTTTGCATACTTGCAGAAACAACTTTGTATTGGTAAAACTCTTTTGCAAGCAAACACATGCTCTGTCTATGTTAAAGGTAAAGAATTACTAGCCTCGTGTGACTTATTTATGACACTAAAACCTTTCTTAATGATAAAAAATACCTAATCAAACTCATTCATTTGTTTTTATTTGACTCAATAAATGTAAAAAGCAGAAATAAAATTAAAAATACAAGACTTAACTGCTTCATGTGAGCTGAAAAGCAAAAACCATAGATAATGTTCACAGTTATTTACCATAACATGAAAAAAATTATTTTAATTTAAAGCTTGAACCTGAAACTGCACAAATAAAAATAACCCTGCAGTACATTCACACTGCTCCCTGTTTATCACCAAATGTAATTAAAGTTGTGACTGAAGCCAGTACATCAACATCAAACTTCCTGTTTCTGTCTCAGTGTTGTGCATCAGTCCAGCAGCTCTACAGGAATGACCCCCTTCTTCAGTATCAGGTTTCCATACAGAGCAGTTTCCCTGTGAGGGCAGAGCAGAGAGGTCGTCAGGAAGAGGGAAGTCATGTAACATATTATTACCTCCGCCAAGGAGGTTATGTTTTTGCCGGCGTTTGTTTATTTGTTTGTCTGTTAGCAAGATTATGCAAAAATTACTGGATGGATTTACATGATTATGAAATTTTACCACAGGTGTGATTTGGTCCAAGGAAGAAGCCATTAAATTTTGGTGGTAAAACATATTTGCCTGGATGCAGAAAAAATCCCAAAATTTCAAAAAATCCCATAAGTTAACATTGGGCGGAATTTTAAAAAAATCATATCTCTGCCATTTTTTAATGGACTCACTTCCAGTGTTACAGGATAATATGGGGTCCATGTCTCTATCATCAAGCTAAATTTAATCTGGATCCGATTTAGACTGACATCCCAAAAAAACATTGAACTTTATGATGGGGAACCCCATTGATGACATTCAATAATTCATGTAAAATCAAAATATTAAGTGATGTTCCCAAAACTTGTGTTCTTACAGGATAACAGCCTCCATGTATGTGCTGAGTTTGGTCTGGATCCTGGCACTATTCTGGATCTGGTGATCCAGACTTGTATCTTTTACAGGGGTTGTGGAAAAGTCACTGCTGGAACTGAGCTGCTTGGTGGAGGTCTGTGTTCTCTGAGTGTTTTTATAGTTATGTTACAAATTAACAACATGCAAGTTTTTCCACCTCAAAATTGTTGTTTTAAGAGCCCATATTATGCTTTTTGAGTTTCATACCCTTCAGTGTGCTTCATATAGCTCCTCTAAACAATGGAGTACATCTATGCACAAGACAACAAGTCCTCAGCATCAGGACCCTCTCCCTCTGTTTCCAGTAGCTGCCTAAAACAGCTCCTTCCATGTTTCCCTGAATAGCCTTATAGTGTTACATCATACCATTGTTTTGTTGGCATTTTAAGACCATTGGCTTGGAGTAACAAGCCAAGAGCAGATCATCTACTGTGGCCCGAATGCAGACTCAGAGCACTAAACTGACCAAAACTGTTTTTTTTTCTTTGAATATCCCTGGACCAAGACCTAATAAAATGAATTTTATTATTTTGTATTTTTCTTCTAAATTCCTAAAAGAATCAAGTAAATTCTGCATGGTTAAAACATTGTGAAGACACAGACAATCATGAAAACAAGCACCTATTGTCATTGTTTTTCTTCTTAAGATGTTGGTCAATTTAAAGTCATAGAAAGTTGAAGTCAGTTCATACCCTGTCGCCACAACAGCAAAGGCTTTCTTGGCCCGTTCATAGAAAGCAAACCTTTCCACCGTCTCCAGAGAAGTCTGCATGAAAACAAAAGATACCTCATCTCTAAAAGATTTTTGACTTGTTGCAGGAGTCACAGATATTTAGTCAAATGAATGTCGTGTTTTACTGTTGATCCAGAAGCGGTCAGGAGATCAGCGTAAGTACCCCACACAGGGACATCCAAGCCCCTCTGTTTGTCACTGTCCACCAGATCCATGACTGCAGCCTGAGGAAACAAACCAGCACAGGCTTTACAATCTACCTATGGAAAAACAAAATAACAAAGCACCCTATTACAACTGGAGACGATCTGTACCGCACAGGGGACGTACGTATCCAAGGGCAACAGCTTCAAAATGGCCTCCAAGAGCTGAGGGATTCCCACACCTCAAGAGATCAGACACTGATTAAGAAATCTGCAGTAACACTCTACAAATGAAGTTATTTCACAGACAAATGTCTTTACAAACCGTCAGCTCTGATCTCTTTGGGACCACAGGCACAAATGGAAGATGCTGGAAAGTTTGCATCAGCCAGAACTGAAATAAGGCAGAGAAGAAAAACAAACTGATTGAGTAAATGTTTCACTTTTCTCTCTTTTCCCCAGCAGGCTCATGATCAGATTGGCCAAATGTATATCGAACAAAAAGTGGTTGTAGGTTTATTTCCATACTCAGCATTTATAAATCTGAACCTGACTGGAACCTGTGGGCGTAGGATACGATCAAATCCCACACCTGGGCAGATTTTGCACAGCAAGTTAGCACTCATTGTTACCTCATGATTCAACAAATAAAATCTGCTAGTGAAAAAGAAGAATCTTTATTTCATTCGCCCTGTGCATTTATAGACTGATAGGTTCATAAGATGAATAATGATTTTAAATACATCATCTAAAATTTGTTATATATCACCCTCTACCTCTAATTCTCTGTATTTTCTGCAGTACATATTGTGGAAGACTTTTGCAGAAACCTTTTGTTTGAGAGTTTCCCCAACATGTTCACATTGGTGCCCTCGGTAGTGGCAGGATTGTATGAATTATTGATTATTAAAACAATCAGAAATGCTTGCAGTTGGGTCTCCAGCCATTTTTGTAGTCCTTATTAGCCGTTCATTACCAACTGTCATTGAAAACACAAAGCAAGGGTTTCAGATTTAAAAGCAGGCATCAGATGCAGTTTATTATCTCCCTTTAAAAATTAAAATCTCATGTACATACAATAGTATGTATGATCATAAATATTTGATGAAGAAAGTTGTTGTTGATTTGTGTTCCCAGGGCCTTGGACAAGACTATTTCTCTCTAAACTGTCTTACATGAACCTTGATCTGCATTCAAGATTTCCAAAAATGCTAAACAGAGGTTTTTTCTTGCCGCCATGATGGAGGGATTCATGATTGGCTATATGGATTCATGTTGGGTGTTGGGATGTATGTATTTCTATATATGTATGTGTATTTTGTATGTATGTATGCATATGTGTGTATCCATAAAATGAAGAGTTTGTCTTCAGCCTGATCTATTTTAGTGTCTTGAGATAAAACTTGCCACTATACAAATAAAGATTGATTGATTGATTGATTGATTGATTGATTAAATAGGCACAATGTTCTTTCAGGGCGCATTGATATCCCATGCGCCACCATCTCCACTCGGATAAATATATAACTATAAACCTCTGATATAAGTTTATTGTCCTTTTGCTGGTAACAATTAAAGTTGTTGAGGAAATTTACAGCTAAAAATACTGTTCTTGCAATAGTTTTTGTACTTTCATAGTGTTGTTATCCTCTGAATTATTTATTTTTAAAGGTAACTCAAGACAAAGCAAAGTTTTGGTCCATTTTAGTAATCTACAGGGAAACTGCCCTTATTACTTTAATTTCAGGGGTGCTAAAATAACACTCAGAGGGGCTTCAACACAGAAGGGTCAAAGGTAAAGGTCTGCAGCTGCAGGTGATGAGCAGGTTGTTTCAGTCCTGTTGTCTGACTCAACTGTAGGTCTGAACTCACGTTAGCCTGCTACCTCAAACTGACAGCGTTTGTAAGCTAACACTGTAACACAGCCATAAAAAACAGACCAGCTCCATTCAGGATCTTAAATATCATACCGAGTTCATCTCCATGGCCCATTTTAGCGAGAGCATAGAGAAGTTCAGGAGATAACACAGAGGGGATTCCTTTAAGGACCACCATGGCAGAGCGTAGAAGAAGAAGCGAAGATCAGGGACGGAGAGTGTTTACACAGAACAAGAGCGTTCACTCCGGAATACTTCCGCTTTCGTCATAATCTCACAATGACGCTCTCTGATTAAACAGGTATGGTTTTAAAAATTATCTATTAGAAGAGTTAAGTGACTTTGTTTTGAGATCATTTAGAAAGGTTTCCCTAAAACTAAATTTCAGACTTCTATGTGTCGATCAGTCCGACAGACGTCTCTGCAGGCCGTGAACTGTCTTGATGTTTAGTGTCAGTCTTTTGTGTTAAGTTAAAATACCAATGAGACAGTCAGATTTATGGAAGCTGATTTACGACACTCAAAAATCAAGAAAAAAACAAAGAGCTAATGAAAAAAATTCCGGAGTCCTAAATTGTGATTGTGAGATTGAAAAATATCACAATTTTCACAATTTTGAAATTACTTAAAAAAAATATGAGAGCAAAAAACTCATTATCATGAGATAAAAATATATAACTATGAGATGGAGAGTAATTATGATGACACATAAAGCCATAGTAGGATATATAAAAATTACAACTAAGAGATGACTTTAGCACTTGATTGTAACTTTATTCTACAATTTTGACATTTTCATCTCATAATTATGTCCTTTTCTCATAAATCTGACTTGTTTTCTCATACTTTTAACTTTATATCTTGTAATTTTGACCCTTTATCTCATAATCTTGACTTTGTATCTCAGAATTTTGACTTTTATCTCATCATGATTTCTTATTTCATAGTTATTGTCTGTCTGTTGGCAAGAGAACTTGAAAACTTGACTTGATTTTGATTAAATTTTCAAGGAATGTTGGTGATGGCACAAAGAGAAACTGATTCACTTTGGATGGTGATCTGAATCTGTACGCAGGTCCAGAAATTTTAAGGATTTTTTAATATGGCAGGATTTGGCAAATACTGTCAGAAATGCCCTCATGAGGGTTGTGCTCTCTGAGATCTTCTTGTTCACTTATCCGTTAAATTAACTGAAACAAACAACAGTCACACTTCTGTAATGTTTTTTGGTATTGCTGTGAGTGCTCTGCCTGGCACCAGTGGTGATGGAAGTGTGGTGTAGTAAACTTTGACTCCATGCAAGTCAAGCTAGGCAAAAACAGACTATTTTAAAATGTGATCCATGTTACATTTGTTATTTTATGTATGTATGTGATTTATTTGCAAAATATGGAATTGAAATAAAAATGGCTGTATGTTTTAAGCTCTGTGGTCATAAAACAAATGTTCTGTTAGAACCTTGTCTCCATATTTAGAGAAATAAAATTTAGAGTCAGATTCTTTGCACATGCTTTCATGTTTGTGCAACAGATCTTATTGAGGTCATTACTGTCTTTAAATGTAAGTCAGTAAAAACAACAGTGAGTGAGTCAACATGGAGACCAATGAAAGCAAATAAATCACAGAAGTTAAACTAAATTACAAGCTTAAATGAGGAGAGGAAGTAATGTTTTTGGATTAAACTTAATTTGGTGAATTAAAGGGACTTCAGTGCCATTACTCCAGCAGCATGCACGGATGGTTAAACCCTAGTCTGTGTTGTTCCTGACACCCTTGGGTGGGCATAATTCAAAGCAGACCCCAGCGGTGAATGTGTTTCTCTGACAAAGACTCTGGTGCCAAGAAAGTGAGATAATGAAAATATTTGTCAGATGAAAACCGCTCCAGAAAGACTCTCAGCTGGATGGCAGAAAAATGCTGAGGGATCATGTCCAAGGCCACAAACCCTGGTTGTGTAAAAAAGCATGAGACCCAGTAGCATGCAGAGACTTTTTTAAGGGCAGGGGCCTGTCTCCCTGAGGTAAGACTCTGAAAAAAAACAACCCCATGCTAACAAATGAATATTTTGCTATTTCGGGGCTTCCAAAAAGTCATGTTTGAACATATTTTTTTTCGGAGTCTGAAATGGAAAAAAAAAAAAAAAGTCAGATGTTGTTCTTGATACAAATGGGGAAGGAGTAGATGAGGTCCTCTGGGATGTTGTAGGAGTTTAGCGTACATTCATGTGGGTTTTTTCAAAGCCTGACCTGAGGGAAAAAGGCTCATAGGTCAATTGTTGAGCCAAATATGACAAAACCGTCTGCACTAGCATGTTTTTTTTTGGCCTGTTTAACACCCAAAAAGTCATGTTCGAGCAAATTTTTTTTTTCAGAGTCTGAAATGTAAAAAAAGTCATATGTTACCATGTGGGTACTTTCAGAGCCTAACCTGAGGGGAAAAGGCTTATGCGCTCATTTTAAAGCCAAGTATGACCAAACCGTCTGCACTAGCATGTTTTTGGCCTGTTTAACACCCAAAAAGTCATGTTTGAGCAAATTTTCTTTGGAGTCCAAAATGGAAAAAAAGTCATATGTCGTTTTTTTCTAAAATCTGACCAGAGGGAAAATTGCTTATATGCTAATTTTTAAGCCAAATATGACCAAACCGTCTGCACTAGCATGTTTTTCATCCTGTTTAACACCCAACAAGTCATGTTTGACTATATTTTTTTTCGGAGTCCAGATTGGTAAAAAAGTCATATGTTAGCATGTTATTTCCTTGAGGACTGACCAGAGAGAAAAAGGCTTATAAGTTCATTTTTAAGCCAAATATGACTAAACAGAAAGCGCTAGCATGTTTTTCATCCTGTTTAACACCCAAAAACTCATGTTTGAGCATATTTTTTTTCGTCGTCCGGATTGGTAAAAAAGTCATGTTAGCATGTCGTTTCCTTGAAGACTGACCAGAGAGAAAAAGGCTTATGAGTCCATTTTTAAGCCAAATATGACCAAACCGTCTGCACTAGCATGTTTTTTGGCCTGTTAACCACCCAAAAACTCATGTTTGGACATATTTTTTTCAGTGACAGGATTGGCAAAAAAGTCATATATTAGCATGACGTTTCCTTGAAGACTGACCAGAGAGAAAAAGGCTTATAAGTCCATTTTAAGCCAAATATGACCAAACTGTCTGCACTAGCATGTTTGTCGGCCTGTTTAACACCCAAAAAGTCATGTCTGAACATATTTTTTTCGGATTCCAGATTGGCAAAGAAGTCATATGTTAGCATGAAGTTTCTTTGAAGACTGACCAGAGAGAAAAAGGCTTATAAGTCCATTTTAAAGCCAAATATGACCAAACTGTCTGCACTAGCATGTTTTTCGGCCTGTTGAACACCCAAAAAGTTGTGTTTGGGCCTATTTTGTTTCGGAGTCCAAAATGGAAAAAAGGTCATATGTTAGCATATCGTTTTTTTCAAAAATCTTACCAGAGGTAAAAATGCTTAGAATATGCTCAAACAAGTCATGTTTGAGCATTTTTTTTTTGAAGTCCAAAATGGAAAAAAAGTCATAGTTTAGCCTTAGTGTTTTTTGAAATCCTGAGCTGAGACTAAAAGGCTTATAAGTCCATTTTTAAGCCAAATATGACCAAACCGTCTGCACCAGCATGTTTTTGAGCCTGTTTTAAACCCAACAAGTCATGTTTGAGCATATTTTTTTTCGAAGTCCAAAATGGAAAAAAGTCATAGTTTAGCCTTAGTGTTTTTACAAATCCTGAGCTGAGACGAAAAAGCTTATAAAACCATTTTTAAGCCAAATATGAACAAACGGTCTGAACCAACATGTTTTTTGGCCTGTTTTACACCCAACAAGTCATGTTTGAGCATGTTTTCTAGATTCCAAAAATGGGAAAAAAGTCATAGGTTAGCCTTAGTGTTTTGTCAAATCCTGAGCTGAGACAAAAAGGCTTATAAATCCATTTTTAAGCCAAATATGACCAAACGGTCTGCACCAGCACCTTTTTCGGCCTGTTTTACACCCAACAAGTCATGTTTGAGCATATTTTTTTTCGGA